>BRZM01000007.1:5014666-5269168 GCA_033238685.1 Lates japonicus
TCACAAGCTCCATTAGGTGTTCACTACTGAATAGCTTTGTGTTCCTCTAGGCCACGCTTCCCTTTAAGGGCTCTATCTGTGAAGTATTATTGACCATTCACACCAGAGTTAATGTAGGGCACCAAACAGGTTCAAGTAGGCAATGTCATGATCTCAGTTTTTTTTTCATTTTGGGTTTGTGCTTCACAAGAACCTAAACAAAGAAGGATGTGGTGCCAAGTCGCATGGCAGGAAAGCTGTTAACAGCCATGGGCTGCAGGCTGCCTGGGGTATGTCTAATACTTCCCTCTGCACAAGGAGGAAGCACGCCTTACGCACTTCTATTGCAGGTTGTCGGAGGAGACTCACCACGGGTTTAACACATGTCTACCTCATCTGTAGAATAACTATTCTTCTTTGGTTTGGCGTGGTCTGAGGGGTTCCTCAACTTGACCTTTGATCCTCAGTGAGAACTGAGAGAGGAAGTCAGGGAGAGGGAGTCACGCTAGATTTGCAGGATGTCGTGCTGGTCTCTTCCTATTTACTTTACTGAGTGGTTTAGGTGCAGTTGATTACAAGAAGCAGTTAAGTGCAGTGTTTTCTGTGTGTTTCTCAGGCTACTGGAGCATCACAGTATAGACGGAAGCACTGCTGGGCTATACACCAAGCACTTCAAGCGGGCTGTGCACTGGGCATGTGCCATCAGAAAATCATTGATACCAAAGCACCCAAAGCGCCCAACACAGCTCCTGATCGAGACATCAGTGCAGACACTAGCACAAACATGGCACGTACACACACAGCTGCTACACACCTTTACCTGTGATACAGGTGGCCAAACACAAACAGTCATCCCAGGCTACACATTATTTCCCTCTGTCCTGTTACCGTAGAAACCACACTGCCACATTGAGTCAGGAGTCCAAAGTTTCCTCTGCTTGCCTTTCTCTTTGAATGACCTCATTTATTCCACTACACGGGGATGGGACAGAATAACAGACCTGACGCAGAACAGTCAATTCAAGATAAAGGCATTTCCACTTATTCAGTGCTCAGAAAATGTGGTTCATGGACTTTGAAGGGATGCTTTTCCTTTACCTTCTCACATGGAGAGTGTTTTAAGGACATGTATTTAGACCGGGGTTGCTAAGAGAACACAGCGTGCTGGGTCTCATTGAGCAGACAGATGACTCGTCTTGCATCAGTCTGCCCCGGGGGAGTGAGGGCAGCTTTGGCAGAGGAGGTGGAGGGAGGGCTCGGCGTGAAGCAGCAGGGCCAGATAAACAGTCCTGTGCCTGGCCTCCTGTCTCCGTAATCTCCCAACGAGGAGTCTCTAATCTCAAAGTGGTTAATCTGCTTGCCTCCGTCTGCCCCTGACAGCGTCGACAGGAGGGGCCAAGCTTATGTTTTGGAGGACGAGAGGGGGCCTGCTTTTAAAGTGCTCCTAATTCATTGTTTTGGCTTTTCCCTCTTAAGACTCTTCCTCAGTCTCTCAAACATTCTCTCCCAGTCTCTCGTTCTCACCTTTACACCCAGGCACACTTTCTCAAATAGGCGAGGTACTTTCCCTCTGGAGTGTGAGATTGCACTGCTGCTGTAAAAATCAAAAGAGAATGAACAGAGGAGGCTTTGTGTGAACAGAACTGCACGCTTATCTTTAAAGCATAGATTCATGTTCCAGCCACAGACACAAGGGAGAGAGGGGATGGCAGTTTTAGCCTTGAACCTACAGCCAGAGGCCATGTGTGAAAGAGAGAAAAATGGAGAGAAGATCTGAAAAACAGATTAGATGGCTCAACTGCTCTATTTTATTTCTCTGCCACACTTAACATTTAAAGAATAAATCTCTAATAGCAACACTGTAGTCACCAAGTTAATTTCCAAAATCTGAGAGTGTAGCAACATTGTTAGTCAGAGTAAGCAAACCTATTTGAAAGAGAAAACAAAGACAAACTGTAAAATTGTTACCTAAGCTGTCTGTTGTAAGCTTTCATCACAGTTGACAAACTTCCTGGTTCAACTCTGACCTACTGCACTAACAGTAGTTGTGCAAACCGTTTGCTTGTGCTCAGGTGTACTCAGTTTTGGTTTGACCTCCAAATTAAGTAGTTCAGATAATCTAGTTTAACTCTTGGCTTGTTTCATCATCTGACTGCCTGCGTGTTTTGCCTCCACTGACCTTATCGTAACGTTAGAAATTATGCCATATTACCAGATCTTAGCATAATCACTTTGGTGAGCACAATGTTATCATAGCTGATAGAAATGATGGACAAAACTGCGAAAACGTGACCCAAGTTGTTGTAAACCCACTCACTGTCTTAAAGTTATAATAAATATGAAGTTGCTTTTGCTACCGTTGTACAGAGCCAGATTAGCTATTTGCCCATTTTTAAGATTTGTACCAGTGTTAAGCTAAGTTAGCTGGCTGCTGGCTGTAGCTTCATATCTACCGTGAATACTTGACAGTTGTATCAATCTATTCATCTGGCACTTGGCATGAGCGCATTTCCCAAAATGTCAAACTGCTGCATGCATCAGGGGAAGACCAAAGGGAAAAAGAGACCACCTGGGGGTTTAACCATGTACGTATGCATAGTGTATGAATATCATCTGGGTTGTGGTGCTGCATGTGGCCCACAGAGCAGCATCTCATTCCCACAGTTCAAACAGACAAGCCTGTCACCAGTGTGCACCAAACACTTCAGAAGAATGTGTCAACTTTGCCCCACTAAGGAGGGGGGGAAAGTGGGCTTGTCTTGTAGCCAGAGAGAAAGGGTGGCCGGTTTGGGGGAGGTTGCAGAGGCAAGAGAGAGCCAGAGCAGTGGCAACGTTACTAATGAGCAACAGGTGCTGGAGGGCAGTAGCATGGAAGCCATCTGTACTGCTGGAAGGCAGTGAATCCACACAGGCAGTGAAAGACACAAACACACGCACATGAAACTCATTGACACCAGCGGATAAAATATAACGTGTCAGTCAAGCTAGTGTGGTTTGCTGGGTCATCACTTGACCTTCCTGCTGCTTTGAAAGTTGCCAGAGCTGAATTGTGACTCTGGTCAAATCGACCCCGGTCACCCCTGACGGACAGACTCACACACTCAATCACCCACTCACTGACTTGCCCTCAGGTTGGCTGTGGGCATATTGAAGGCATATGAAAATTTGTTCTTTACTGTGTCTGTTGATGTTATCGTCACAATTTCTTTTACTTTACTTGTACTTCAGGAGAATAAGTTCAACCCTGAAGTAGTGGAGAACATCTACCAACACAACCCCATCCTGAAGTACACCCAGGGCCCCCTGTACGCCCCTCTGCTTCCCTTCCCCTATGGCAGCCTGGAGCACACATGTAAGTAGTTAACATGTACACGTCACACATTAACATATAAGTCATGTGTGTAGCTGCAGATAAAATTGAAATGATAAGAAACTATTTCAACAGCAGTTTGAGTAAGTGTTGATTAGCTGAGTCTACTTTTAAGCTGTTATGAAATATGTAACAAATGTAAATCTTTACTATAATATTAACTTATTATTAGTTAATAGTAACTTATGTGGTCTAACAGAAACTGACCACTCAAGACTGTATGTGTGCACAGTTAGAAACCATTTTATGTAAGTGCAGTTCAAGGACTTTATTGCTAAGTGGAAAGAAGCAGTGTAATCTCTGTGATTACTGTGCCGTTTAAATTGCTGTGAGGCAGTATTAAGCACAATGCAATGCAGGTCACTATAACAACAAGCTCTCTTGGCTTGGCTGCTTCATTTGAACAAGGGAAAACAGGAGCACACCACAAAACTAAAAGATTACAACAGACAGAAGGAATAATATCACATTAAGTAAGATAATAGTGATGTTCATGTGAAAACATTTTAAAATTATACATATATCCTGGGAAGGTAAAAAGTAGTAGAAAGTCAAAGCATTAACACAACATTGCACTGCTTCCTCCTCTCTCCAGACCACAGCGGGAAAGGCTACGGCTCAGTGCGTGAGGAGGCCGTGAAGCTCTTCAACTGCCTGCAGCAGCTGGAGTCTGCACGGGAGCCGGTTCCCATTATCCAGGGTGTGCTGCAGACCTGCCTGGACCTGCGGCCCCTCCGCGACGAGGTCTACTGCCAGCTAGTGAAGCAGACGAGCTACACGCCTGCCCCATACACCGCCGCACACCTCCGCTACTGGCAGCTTCTCACCTGCATGAGCTGCACCTTCCTGCCCGGGCCCACTGTACTCAAGTACCTGCGATTCCACCTCAAGAGGTACAAATACAACTAAAAGTGCTAAAAATCACATCCTCTTAACTGAGCTCTGTTTTTAAGCTCGTATTTTTTCCTTGTGCAATATAATGTGAACGACCCATTCAGATTGGAATTATTCGTGTTGGATTTAGCATAAATAAATCCTGCTGACTGGAGAAAGCTGTTCACATCCTCCCCTACGTGTAATTGCAAGTGGAAAACATGGATCTTTTCATGTTTTTTCTGGCTCTGATTTGTCCCAGTGGGAAACATGACTTGTGGTAGACAAGTGGAAAACCCTCCAGCGAATTCATCTGTGTTGACAGTTTAAGGTAGTAGAAACCACAGTTGTCAGTTAACAGTAATATTGCAGTGTTTATTTTATATTCATGAAAATGATTTTACAAGAGTGTGAACTCATGTTGTAGCAACAAGGTGGCATCCCAGCCACATATCATGGGGAGGTCAGACTGGGAGTCTGATGGGCAAGGGAGAACAGGTTGAATGCTGGGATATATAGATGAACTAGTAGTGTTTAGTAGCAGAGAAAACCTGGGGTCTAGACTGGGGCCTAAAAGGCAGGCGTCAGCGTCCCTAACCACCAGTTTAGATTATAGTAGTGTGATATGCCTTCACATTGTTAGCGTGTTCCCTCAGACAGATCCAGTGTTTTAGGGCTGGATTTGCAGGTCTGAATTAGCCCCTCTGTCAAGCATGCTAGTCTAAGTTATTAGCAGTGCTAATCTCCTGCTCCAGATTTTCTGTCTAACGCAATGCCATCAAACCACTACAGTTTTCTATCTATATTTCTGTACTGGGAATTTGCCTCCAGCTAATGGAACAGTTGCATGCAACGGCGATTCATAATAACACTGTGGAACTCACTGCCTGTGTGTTTTGATACGTCTTGCTGTCGCTCTCACGCACTCTCTCACTCTGTGGATCAGTGCTGAGGCTGCAGCTGGGCAGAGCTAAGACTGGAGCTGGGCAGTGGGCCCAGAAACCCTCCTCCACTCCCCCCAGTGCCCTGAGAAACCCCCAGGGAATGTCTGCTGTCAGAGAGAATAGGCCAGAAGAAAGAAAGCAGAGGAGGAGGAGGGGGCAAGAGAGGAGGAAAGAGCAGAGAGGGGTGAAGAGAGGAGACTATAGGAAGGATCACACAGACTCAGTGGAACATTCCTAATTATGTTTCAGCAGGACAAATCCCACCCTGTGGCCATATAGTTATGAGAGAACGAGACATCGGAGGGAATGAAAGGGCCTCTCTCTGTCTGACAGAATGTTTGAGGCCCTCTCGTTTGCCTCTCTGTCCTCTGTTTTGTATATTTTGGGACGAACATAGGAGTATAATTGTTTCCTTCCTATTTTTCCCTTGGTGTTTACATAGGGCTGAGCTCGTAACTCCACCAGGTTATATTTCACACCTTTCACACTCGGCAAAGTGTGCAAGACTTCAGGCTCCAGTTGAAGTGTGTCGTCCATTGCCTTCTTGTCCCCTCTTTTAAAACACCACCACACACACACATATACTCACCTACCACTCCTGGATGCTCCACTGGGAGGAAGTGGCAGGTCACTCCGGTTCACAGGAACGGAAACACCTTTTCCTGTTTCGTGCACTACTCAAAGTCAAACATGTTTTCTTTGCCATTTTCCTTTTCTTTGAAGGATTGAGGGATGTTGAGCTTTTTAAGTCCCTAAGAGCTAAAGTGAGAACATTTGTCTTTCCTCGCCTCATTGACTTTCTAGCATTGCCAGCCCAAAGAAAATAAAGAACTCGGTTGAATCAAAAGGATGACGCAAAGTCCATAATGGCAGTTAACACTTAACAGACTTTGAGTCACTGTTAACATCACGCGCATTAACAAGTTTTCCCTTTTAAGTATTGAATATATTCATTTTGTTGGCAAATATCTAGCTATTCTAAATGTGCTTGCATGAGCGCACACACACACCCATCTTACTTTCTTACTCTTTCTCTTGCAGGATTCAGAGCCAAAGTCCTGAGTCGGAGATGGATAACTATGCGTCATTCATCAGCGAGGCTCTGGAGAAGACCAAGTGTCGGGAGTGTGTGCCATCCTGGGAGGAGATCCAGATGCTGATGAGCAGACAGGAGATGCTGTGCACTGTGCACTATCCTGGCCCTGGATCCTGCCAGCTCTACATCAGCTCACACACTACTGCCAATGAGGTTTGGGCACATTTGTCTGCATTTTAACTTGTAGCATAGCTTTTCTCAGTGTTTCATCCTCTCACATATTCCTGCTCAAATTCCCCAGCTTCGTCTTGGAGTCTGGTGACGTTACTAAATAATAATAATCACAAACCCTGCATTTCTGCCTTGTCTTTTTTTTTTTTTTTTCTTAAAGTCTAACCATCTGTCCCTTTGCCTCTCATCAGGTGGTTCGAAGGATGCAGGAGAAGCTCGGCCTGCAAGAGAGCAAGAACACATTTGCACTGTACGAGCAGAATGCACTGTGGGAGCAGCCGGTGGCAGGCAGCGCTCTGATCGCAGACATCCTGACCAGGTTTGAAAAGTAAATCAGTCAGTCCTCGCCCCTGTAAAACAGGCAGACACCGCGGGGAAGTGAGACACAATAAAACCAAGCAGCCAGACACGCTATCAAAACACCTTGTCTAGTCTTAGGAATCTGAGCTATTTGTCACTGGTGGACTGTATATTTATCTTGACTTGTCCAGCTCCCATGGTGAATGTTATCCAGTATCCTTGATAACCGGTGACCTTGTCTGGTCTTGTTGGTCAAACATGACACCCTGCTGGGAAACCGGACTTGTGTCACTATCTCTGTCAGCGAAGCCAGCCAGCTGCTGGATAGCCAAGGTGAAGCTGATGTCATTTGGTTGTATAAGGCAAAGTCTTGAGTGAAGCGATAAGGCATCAAGCTGGAATAAAGGGGATTTGTGTTTTTTTAACAGGCGTGGGCGTCTGTGTCCTCACAGTGCTGAGTGACAGGGTAAACATGAGACTCAGCAAACTGCCAAGTAACTAAACAACAATATTACACACAGGGGAGGCAGTGTCTTGTAACATATTAACATTTAGGCTTAAGATTCTTGGTGTACCATTTGTGTATTAGTATATTTTTTCCCTGCCAATCTTTATAACCCTTTCTGTCCCTTATTGTGCAGCTTCTCCACCAAAGAGTCAGAATCTAAATCCCAATGGAAACTGTGTTTCAAGCTCTACTGCCTGTTGGATGCTGACAGCATATCAGTGGACAGCATTGAGTATCTCTTCCTATTTGAGCAGGTAATAGAGCAGAGTACGAATCTTCAAAGGGCAGAGTTATCCTTTGAGACTGTACAAGTGACCACTCCAGTGGTGATAATGAGATTTAATTTATTATCCTGTAATGATTCATTCCTTGTATTTCATTGGATTATTATGTTTTTACTCAGCAATCATTAATGTCTTACGGGCTGTGATTGCAATAAAACACAGTGCATAAAAAGCATGACTAAGAGCACTGGCTGTAGTGCAGAGGGGGCAAAAGGCAGCCAGCACTGGCTTCATTAGAACATTTTTCCCAAGGACTCCCATAAAAGAGTTATGGGACAAAATAAAACAGGGTGGGGTAGAAAGGATTGATGGAAGGACTGAGGCTATTACTGACAAATTGTACCTTATTTTCGTTCTGTTCTGTCTCTCCCTGCTTGTCCTTATTTTGGCCTTTGTGCTGCAGTGCCATGAGATGGTTGTGCGTGGCCAGCTGCCAGCATGTGAAGAGGACCTACAGGCCTTAGCTGCCCTGAGGCTTCAGTGTCTGATGGGTGACTTCAGCACACACGCGCCCTGCCCGCCTCTGGACGAGCTTTTCCCCGGTCACATGCTCGAAGCTCGAGTCCTCATGTCCCTCTCTGCCCCGCAAGCCCTTGCTCCCTGTCTGGTGGCGGCTCAGGGCTGCCCCACGACGCAGCGCTTCCCCACAGGCCTCCTAGCAGGGACGCTGTGGAGCCACACAGCTACGGCCGCACACAAGCAAAAGGTGGAGCAGGACATGCGTCTGCGGAGCCGGCTGAAGGAGGAGGCAGCAGCTGTCATGGGATCCATTTTGGAGCGTTGGAAAGGTCTGGCCGGCTACAGCCGCAGGGACAGTATGGCCGCCTACCTCACAATTGCACGCCAATGGTCGGGCTTTGGATGCACTCTTTATGAAGTGGACTTTTATATTGTGAGTATTGTGAGGTCATGCTTTAGTTTTATTGGTGGATTTTTACAAAAAAGGCTTTGCTCCCTTCATGCTCAAGAGTCACATGGACTCTTGAGGTAAATGAAGGGATAACTGTGAACTGTTTTGACATCTGCTTACCACTTCCTCCCTGCAGAGTTCGACAGGGAGTTTTTCCCAGAAGCTGTGGCTGGGTGTAGCTGCTACATCCGTGTCTCTGTATCGGCAGGGAGAAGCAGAAGCCCTGGAGTCCTTTCCTTATGGCCAGATCTGCTCCTACGGTGTATCTGACAGCAACACCTTCAAGATCACAGCTGGGGATCGGGATCTGCTATTTGAAACCACCAAGGTATCGGCACTCATGCCCCACATTAGCACGAACGAGCTGAAGGTGATGGGGAGTAAAATCTCTTATTCATTAGAGCTGTTTCTACATTAAGCTTAGACACAGCCTACCACCACTGTAGTCAGGATTATGTCTGTGTACAGTGTATGGCCAAGTGACCTTATCACCATGCAGTGTTCTGCAGAGTAAGTGAAAGAAGCACGCTGTCTGCTCATGATACCCCCATCCCTCCCTCCAGCTCTCTGACCCACTTTAAAAACAGTCATTAATTTGGTCTAAATAGAGAGCATACAACCTGCCGCATGCTAACCACCAAAAGTCTAACTTCCTGGCATTAAATGGCAACTGGGGGTGAGTTTTATTGCAGTGGTTAGATTAAAATATTAGGCAAAACATTTCTCAGAAACATAGATGTTCTTCCAAACAGACTTTTTTTTCAGGAGAGAACAAGTCTTGCCTTTCACTGAGTAGATTTGCTTGCATCTTCCCACACGGAACAAAAAATCCCTCTGTGATCTCTCATGGGGCACAAAAGTGGCTTTTATTTATTTATTGGACGCAAAAGGCGAATTGAAGTACAACTCAGAGAGGCTTCTACTTTTATGAACTTGAGGCCTCATATTGCCCTGACATGAATTTGCAGGGTTTTTAGCTACTGGGCAGGAAAAGAAGAAAGCCAGCGGATTTGCAGGGGGTGATTATGGTTAGGCCTGGAGTTAAGGGTGAGGGCAAGATTAGCTGGTGATTCAAGGGTTACAGTTAGAGTTGAAGAGTAGGTGAGGGTTGAAGCTTGAAGACGTTTTCAGTCAGGGCTCTCACACACACCATGTTTAGGCAAGCATTAGTGGGAATAGAGTAAGGGTAATGGTCACGGTGGCTTATGGTGGTTTGGTGGTCATTTCCACCAAGGTCAGGTTAACAGAGAGACAGATGAACAAATGAACTCCTCCGCAGTGCCCTCCCTTCATTTTTTCCTGCAACAGCTGCTGAACAAAATATGTCAAAAGTGGTGAAATGTCCACACAGGCCTCTTTTTTGTGTGTGTGTGTGTGTGTGTGTGTGTTTGTGTGTGTGTGTGTGTGTGTGTGTGTGTGTGTGTCTGCTAGAAATTGCCAAACAGCATCATCCTCAGCTTATGGAGGATCCAGTTTTTCTAGCAGCTGGATGACATCATCCTTCTCCACCCTCCTGTGACAGTGCCAGACAGACACTGAGACTGCCACCAATCTGACCTCTCTCTCTCTCTCTCTCTCTCCCTCTCTCTCTCTTTCTCTCTCTCTCTCTTCCTCTCTCTGTCACAGCTGACTGAGATCATGCAGCTGATGAATGCGTATTTCAGTGCCATCCGTCACCAGCGAGGGAAAGGGGAAGATGCAGACATCACCATAGCAGAAAGCACAGAGGTGGGCTTCCATCACCTGGCCTCGACACAGACACCTACCCTCCTGGAACTGCCCTCGCACCCCGTTTGAGAGGGACCCATACCTTGACCCCCCACCCCCTCCACCATCCTCCTCCACGTGGCCCTTGTGAGGCCCAGCCCCACTGAGGCTATTACTGATAATTGTACCTTATTTTAGATTTCTGTTCTGTCTCTCCTGTGTCATATTTTGGCCTTTGTGCTTGCAGTGCCATGAGATGGTTGTCGCGTGGCCAGCTGCCAGCATATGAAGAGGACCTGACCTTAGCTGCCCTGAGGCTTCAGTGTCTGATGGTGACCAGCACACGCGCCCTGCCGCCTCTGGACGACTTTCCCGGTCACATGCTGTTTCGAGTCCTCCGCCTCTCTGCCCCGCCAGCTGCCTCCCTGTTGTAGTGGCGGCTCAGGGCTGCCCACGGCCTTGGCCGGCTTCCCCTGAGCCTCCCTAGCAGGGCGCTGTGGAGCCACTGTCTGACGCACACAAGCAAAAGGTGGGCAGGACATGCGTCTGCGGAGCGGCTGAAGGAGGCAGCAGCTGTCTTGTGGGATCCCATTTTAGCAGGCGTTGGAAAGGTCTGGCCGGCTACAGCGCGGGGACAGTATGGCCGCCTACCTCACAGTGCGCCAATGGTCGGGCTTTGGATACACTCTTTATGAAGTGGACTTTTATATTGTGGTATTATTGGTCATGCTTTAGTTTATTGGTGATTTTTACAAAACTTTGCTCCTTCATGCTCAAAGTCACATGGACTCTTGAGGGTAAATGAAGGATAACTGTGAACAACGACATCTGCTTACCACTTCCTCCTGCGGGGATTCGACAGGAGTTTTCCCAAACTGTGGCTGGGTGTCTTCTTCATCGTGTCTCTGTATCGGCAGGGAGAAGCGAAGCCCTGAGTCCCTTTCCTTGGCCAGATCTGCTCCTCACGGTGTCATCTGACATGCCTTCAAGATCACAGCTGGGATAGGGATCTCTGTTGAAACCACCAGGTATCGGCACTCATGCCCCACATTAGCACGAGCAGGCTGGTGATGGGATTGAAATCTCTTATTCATTAGGCTGTTTCTACATAAGCTTAGACACAGCCTACCACCACTAGTCAAGTTATGTCTGTGTGCAATTAATATGGCCAAGAAACACTTATCTGTGCAGTGCAGAGTAAGTGAAAACTGTCTGCTCATGATACCCCCATCCTCCTCCAGCTCTCGTGACCACTTTAAACAGTCATTAATTTGGTCTAAATAGAGCACAACCTGCCGCATATAACCACCAAAGTCTAACTTCCTGGCATTAAATGGCAACTGGGGTATGTGCAGTGGTTGAATTAAAATATTAAACAAACATTTCTCAGAAACATAGATGATAACTTCCAAACAGACTTTTTTTTCAGGAAAATTAAGTCTTGCCTTTTCACTGAGTAGTTGCTTGCATCTTCCCTACGGAACAAAAAATCCCTCTTGATCTCTCATAGGCACAAAAAGTGGCTGCTATTTATTAGATATAAAAGCAATTAGTACAACTCAGAGGCTTCTACTTTTATGAACGAGGCCTCTTGCTATTGAATTTGCAGGGGTTTTTAGCTACTGGGCAGGGAAAAGAAGAAAGCCAGCAGTTTGGGGGGGTGATTATGGTTGGGCCTGGAGTTAAGGGTGGTGGAATTAGCTGGTGATTCAAAGATTTACAGTTAGAGTTGAAGAGTAGGTGAGGATTTGAAGCTTGGCGTTTTCAGTCAGAGTCTCACACCATGTTTAGGCAAGCATTAGTGAATAAGAGTAGAATAATGGTCATTGGCTTATGGTGGTTTGGTGGTCATTTCCACCAAGGTGGGTGCTAGAGAGACAGATGAACAATGAACTCCTCATTCCCTCCTTCATTTTCCTGCAACAGCTGCTAGACAAAATATGTCCAAAAAGTGGTGAAATACTTTGAGCCTCTTTTTGTGTGTGTGTGTGTGTGTGTGTGTTTATTATGTGTGTGTGTGTGTGTGTGTGTCTTACTAGAAATTGTAAACAGCATCATCCTCAACATGGAGGATCAGTTTTCTAGCAACTGGATGACATCATCCTTCTCCACCCTCCTGTGACAGTGCCAGACAGACACTGAGACTACTCCTCGTCTGACCTCTCTCTCTCTTTCTCTCTTCTCTCTATGCAGCTGACTGAGATCATGCAATGATGAATGCGTGTTGGTGCCATCCGTCTGTGAGAAAAGGGAAGATGGAACATCACCGCCTTGAAAGCACAGAGGTAGGCATCCTGGCCTCGACACAGACACACCCTCCTGGAACTGCCCTGCGCACCCGTTTGAGAGGACCCATACATATTCCCCTCACATCCTCTCCATGGCCCTTGTGAGGCCTAGCCCCACTCCTCAGGACCCTGTGCCTCCTCCGCTGGGAACGGCACGGCAGCCAAAACAAAGAGAGGACTGTTTTTGCTCCCCATCCGTGAAAATAAACCCTCGCTGAGCTCCAGCCGATGGAGGAGGGAGGAGGCAGGAACGAGAGAGGACGGGAAGGCAAGGGGTTCTGTTTTGCAAGTGAGGCCAGAAACCCACAGAATCCAATGCGGTTGCTGATGAGGTGTCACACCCCCACCCATCCTGTCACGCAAACCATCTCTGTTTTTATAGCACCACACCCCACTGACAACTTCCATACCCCTCGACAATGTGAGACGTTGGAGTGAGCCTTGCTACATCAGGGAGAGATAGCATCACATGAGTTAGGACTTGTGCAACAATAACTGTGGTACTCCCCTCATGAAGGTATGGCTTAGAGTGAAAACACTACTCTCTTCTTTCTCTCTCTCTTGTGTGTCCCATAGTTGTATTACCTTTCCTAGAAGGCAGTCGTCCCTCATGCACTGCTGGAATAGTGTTGAGAACATTCAGTGACAAACCCTGCCCTGTGCTTTGGCCCTCTCTTATTCTGTCACACACACACACACACACACACACACACACTGTCTCACGTGACCTTATACTGACATGTTCATCAGAGACAGTTAGTTTTCATAAGGTCCCGGCCAGGCTTACATTACCTGGAACTATTGATGCAGTGAGACATGTGAACTTGGAACTGGAAACAGATGTTGAACTCTGTAACTAAGTCACTTTGGCTGCCACGGCCTTATAGACTTTTACTTATGGGATTATCAACTGTGTGCGTGTTATGTGTGATTGTGTGAGTGAGTATGTGTGTATGTTTGATCAAGAAAACCATTTCCTGGATGACACATTCAGGATCTGGGGTAATTGTGTTTCACAGAAACCAAAGGATTTTGGAGCTGTTTGTACATTGTTTCCACCAAATGCTCTGATTCGTCCTTTGTTGTGCTGCTTGTCTGGGCTGTAATCCTCGACATGAAACTTGGTTAACACTTGACTGATTGGATAATTTTGCTTATGTCAGTTACTATTCTAATGCAGCTCTACTCTGCTGAAAATAACAGGTGCTTCTCTGTTTATTATTGTTATTTTCACAATGTAAATATCATGGAAGAAATTGAACCTAGAATACACATAAAACCCCCAGTCAATTATGTGGATCATTTAAGAAGTGACACCATATTTACCATGTGGAACCCCATCTGTCCCCTATCTAAGCAGACACTTTTCTAATCAGGCCATTGAT
This sequence comes from Lates japonicus, assembly GCA_033238685.1. Classification (NCBI taxonomy): domain Eukaryota; kingdom Metazoa; phylum Chordata; class Actinopteri; family Centropomidae; genus Lates; species Lates japonicus. The sequence goes on from BRZM01000007.1 coordinate 5,028,482, forward strand.
GCTTTTGTAGTATTATTTATGCTGACTTTTTTTTTTTACTGTCCTTTATGTCTTAATTGCAGACCCAGGTGCATTTTGATATTTGGTTTGCTTTAACTGATCAGAGCAGTGAATGCTTTTGGTTCAGATGTGTAAATCCTGTGTAGCTCCTTCTTTGTGTTCACTGTTTTAGTTTTCTTGTGAAACCAAAGTCTCACCAAGTCATGGGTTTGAGCATGGACCAAAGATGTTTGTTTTATAATGAGCTTTTATAACAAGATATTCTCCCGAAGCAGACAGATCCTCCCCAATATATTACTTTTTTCACATTGATTTTTTTTCTTTACACTTGAACATCTTGAAATATGAAGACTTCCTCTTTTATACATCATACACCTTATTTTATTATAGTAGATGACCATTTAGGAATCTGAGTACAATTGGCTTTTAAAGATAATTTTACAGTAATGTCTGCCACACAACCCCATGCAATAACCAGCTTCAAAACTAAAATTTTCTCACCATGGACGGCCTTGATGAGTCATTGCACAGTCAGCCCTGTCTCCTGCTCAGAAGCAGGTCTTTTGCTTTTTTTTACTGCAGCTGCAGGCAGCTCCAAGCTACATGTATGAGAAGAAAAAAAAAATCAAACTGCAGATGTTGTTGCTTTGTATTATGCTTGTTTGTATGCTGCACGGTACCTTTTTATGTTACGTGTGTATAGTTAATTGCACTATTGTTTGTTTTTAACTAACTTGGAAGTGCAATAAAAAAAACTATAAATACTGTATGTAATTAATAAAAATGGCACCATTTTATCATGTTTAGTCATATGTACTATTGTTTAGCCTCAGCCCTCGTTTCCCCCGTTTCTTTTTCAGAAAACGTGCTTTCTTGTGCCTTGACTAGTGGAGCAGTGTCAGACTATTGTTTTCACAGAGGCACATTTTATAAAAGGCTTAAGTTTGGCGCCAGCAGCAGAGCTAAGAGCTACCTCCCCCCAAGCTTTTCTGGTTAAAAACAATAGCTGGTTGAGCAAGCGTTGCTAAGTGCCTTTACGTTCCCCTGTGGTAATGAGCCTTAACAGAGTTAGATGAACAGCCACCAGGACACAGCAGCTCCAGGTGAGGGAGAAAGTGGTGTTTCATCATTTTGCAGGAAAGGAAAATGACAAAGCGTGACTACACCAAAAGCAAATCATAATAGAAAATGTGTTTATTCATCATTTCAAACAGGTCCAACAAGCAAAGCAACGTGGAACAGTATATTCACTGAGACGATACAAAGAATGCCAGTGAACCAGCTATTCTTTAAAGTATATTTACAGGCATAGAAATGAGGTGTGAAAACAAGATCCCTCCTTGTACACCGTTGTACATTTTTTCAAACTGTTACTTTCTTTACTGTGGGTGCCATTTTTGGCTTGAGCCCAACTGAAACTTGACATTCTTGTTGGGCATGTACAGCGGTGACAAATGAGCAATGTGTATCAGCAGCAGACAAATGGTACAAAGCACCATGTCATAAAATGTCATGGGATATAAGAACCTACATTTACCATCATGCAACGCATTCTGCCAGTCGTCCTCTCATTATTCGAGGAAGTCATTTTGTAGGCTGTGGATGTACTATTGTATTTAAGCTGTAGTAGTTACTGCACTCAGTATAAAAAAAATAAATCAAAAACAAGGCAACATGTTTTACATTGCTGAAAAAGGCAAAGAAAAGGCTACAAGGAAGCAAAGCTGAGTTTGGGAGAAAAGAAAAGGACGACTATTAACAAAGATTGTTTTGTGGAACACACTTATCAATGCTTTCTGCACAGACTTGCACTTCACAGGACTGTTAGGTTGAGGATTGACTTATATAAACAGGGTTTGAGAATTTTCCATTTTACTTTTTGGTTGAAATAATGACAGTGGGTGTTAACATTAAGGGTGAATGAACTCTGAGACAGATACACGGCATACTATTACATGCTGTAAAAAGCAAATAAATAATTTTTTCAGAGAAAGCCAAATAACTGCTTATTCTGGGGCACCTATGTGTACAAGCGACATAAATGAGTTAGAATAAACTAGCTAAGAATGTATGTTGACTGAGTTGTAGCTGAGTTACAAGACCTTTAAGTCCATTCACTGTTCCTGTGTGCCCCAGGAAATGTAGTCAGGCCGTGTGGCTGCGCTGTACTCGTCCACCAGCTGCTGGACGACTTCACGAGAGTTATCCAGCTCGTCAAAGTTGTCCTTGAATATGTCCTCTTTGCGGAACTGCTCCAGGAAGGCCTCACGCTTACGCAGTTTGTCATACTGCCGGCACGTCCGCTCAAATAGCTGTGGGACAGCAACAAAGGAGACATCAAAACTAAAACTAACCCTGAAAAGGGTTAAGTTTCAGGTTCTTAGTCTGACTACTTTAAAACTTGCACACTTTCTGTTGTGTTTTTTTTCCCCTTCTGTTACAAGAAAGGAAAATGAAATCTGTGACTTTACTGAAACTTCCTTAGAGAGCTGTAATTTCCCCTTACTTAAATTTAAGACCTGAAGTGTTGAGAAAAAGAAGTTTGATTCTGGCACTGTAATATGACTATCCATAAAGGTTTTCTCAATCATCTCGTCTGAAGTAATTCAATGACATCACAGGAACGAGTTTTCCCTCAGTTTCACAGCTCATGTTTTAAATCGGCAAAAAGAAAAAGACATGTCTACAGTGTTGAGGAAATGTCTAGTTTGGCAGCGTAACAATCCAAAACCTAATTTTTGTGGAATTCCCCTCAAACTACTTCTGCGGCAGCTCAGCTTCACTTTTAAGACAATGCATAACCTCAAGTATTGACTCAGAACAAACACAGACACAGGTCTCTGCTGTATAAATACACACTGGAGGAGAATGTAACTGAACAGGCTGAGGTCTTGTAACTAAGATGGGCACTTACAGAGGAGATGCTTGTGTGGTTGGCCATCATCAGACCGCTGACTCGATGGGCTGAGGGCAGGTACGGGGACTTCCTGGACAATGCCACCTGGATGCTGGCAGGACCCCAGGGAATGAAACTGGCGAGTTTACGTTCTCGGATCCTTTGGAGGCTTTTATGCACCTTGAGGAGATTCAGTCGAAATAGCTTTTAACATTTGACATGTTTAGAAATGTGGGATTCATTAGATTATAGTTTGACATACACTCTCATACCTGTGTGGGGTCGACCTCTCCCTGGATGATGTTGAGGATGGCGATGTAGCAGTGGCTCGGCTGCCTCTCTCTTCCCGTGGACACCATTACATTCTTTGGCTGCAGGAGCCTCCTCATCACATCCAGCACTGTGGTTTTCCTCACACTGGCAACCTGAGACACAGCAGGGTCAAAAGTCAACATCTTAGAGACACTCAGTATTTCAAATATTAGCTGCTGATGTGATCTCTTTCAGCGGTCTGACCACAACTCACCGACTGGTCAGTAGTGAGTGGTGTGTACCCAGTCATAAGGAAGTGGAGGCGCGGTGTGGGGATGAGGGATGCAATCAGGCCAATGAGGTCGTTGTTCATGTAGCCCGGGTAGCGCAGGGTGGTTGTGCTCGCAGACATGATGGTGGAAACCTGTGTGTATCGAGGTTCAATTAGACACCAAGCTTTTAAAGTGACTGGTTTGAGCTTACAAATTAAAAGTTAAGTTAGAGTTGCCGGGTAGCTAAGGATTGTCTTGTCAAGAAACACAAAGAGCAGGAGATGAGCAGAGTTAGTGTGAAGAGTTTTCTGCTCTCTGTGCTGAAGCTTGTAATTAAACTGGATGTCCCTGCTCTGCCTTGGTGAACCATCTAGTACTGACAGTCCACATGTGTAATTATAAAGACCTTGCAGCTGGTGCAGATCTTACTTTTCATAAGCATAAAAGTCCTAAAACTATGATGTTGTTTTAATCTGTATTTTACAGGAAGAAATAAAATGAAAATAGTGAATTGACCCTATGCTTGACAATAAATAGAGAGATTTTATTTGATGGCCATTTCATCCAGCCCTAAAAGGAGTGTAGCTTAAATTCAAAATCAGAGTGTTTGTGGCTCTTGTCAAACAAGTTGACATACCATTTGGAAAGTGCAGCCATGTGCAGCTCATTAATAAGGGAGCTGAAATCCAGTCTGACATGCAACTGACTCACCAAACTAGTTTGTGAATCCTGTAATTTTGTGACACACGTCTAGTACAGCCTACCTCGATGTTTGTCTTTGTTCATCTACAGGCAGGTAGGCTGCTGACGAACTAAAATGAAAACCGGCTGACTGACAAGCTGAGAAAACATTTGGGGGAGGTAGAGCTAGTTACAGTGAGTGATGTGTCACTTACCAGTTGATTGATCTGGGAGAATGAGGGGTTCTGGATATGCAGTCTGTCTGTGGCGATGCGATTCAGGGCCGTGTTATCCAACACCACCTGATACACAGCGCGCGCGCACACACACACACACACACGCCCAGAGGCTTCTTATTAGACAAATAAAGAGAAAAATTAAGGAAGAGATTCCCTCCAGCACAACAACACGGTGAAAGTCAATACACTACTGCAAAGTTAAAGAAAGAGCGAGAGGGTACTGGAGTAATGACGCAGTCAAGGAACCTTTTAAGCAGCAACACAGTGTGCTGTTGTTAGGAGAGCTAAACATAAAAGACACACTGTACAGTCGCAACAGGGGGACCAATTCTTGGACAGATTCTATTAGCTCTCTGGCTAATTTAATCAGCATGAGGGCCTTATGCAAGACGCTGGAGGAAGTAGGTATTAGGGAGGAAACACCATTAGACTGTCAGAGCATCTCAGACTAATACAATCACCGTTTTAAGACTGAGATTTAATAAGTTCGATTTGTAATGCCTCAATGCTGGCACTGCAGTTTGCTTCTTGATTAGCCTGCTAGACAAGCACTACTGCAGCCTGTTCAAACAAGGAACTGTTAAAAGTAAAAATAACTTCATCTGTCATAGATTCACAAATCAGGCCAGAGCAGATTTTGAAAGTGCTGAAGACAAAAATAACCTTCAAATGTGTCAAAGCTTTTTTCACTGCATGTCTAAAAACACAATGAACTGTAGGCTGTGTATATTATTTGGGTGTAGTGTTCCTTTAAAATCCACATTAAACAAGCCCAGCCAAAACTAGTCCAGTGCAGAATGGGTTTGTGTTAATAGCATTTTTTAAGGCAATGTGACAGCAGTGTATAAAAGGCCTGTGAGACTTAATCAAACTTTATTCATATAAGTTTTTATATGTCTTTGATGTCTTAACACAGTTTGACATGTGTACTAGCTGCGTTTTGACCCTTGCCATTTACGTCAGAACGCATGAGGCCAAATTTATTTAAGTCTGACATCAGATCATAAATTTATTGGCAATACGACTAACCAGCCTCTTAATAAAATTATTTTTGTTTCCCATTTCAGCTCATTGATAGTAGAAGACTTTAGCTACTGTTGTATTTTAGCTTTGGTTTGTTCAAGTGGCACAATTACAAGCTAACCAGGGCCTGTTAAGGGGGAAAAAAAAAAAACATGTAGTCATCATCTTGTGAGGGTATTAAGTGCCATGGCTGTGTTGTGAGGCAAAGGGAGCTGTGGGATTAATCAACATCCATTCATGAGTGCTGCTGCTCACCACGCAGTCTGCGTTCTGGGTGAGCCTCTTCAGCGTCAGCAGCGAGTTGTATGGCTGAACGACCACGTCACTCATTTCATCCTGGTTTGGGAAAACAGAGTAAGTCTGCACCAGCTTCTTTGGGTACCTGGAGAGCAAAAGATATACATTATTCATGCACATACCAAATCACAAAAAAATGTAAGTGAATAAGCTGCATGTGTGTGTGAACCTGTCATTGAGTTTCTCCAGCAGATAGGATCCCAGCCCTGACCCCGTCCCCCCAGCAATGGAATGACACAGGACAAATCCCTACAAAGACAAAGGGTTACTCATTACTTGCAGTTCAGACTTACAGCTACAGCATGTGCCACGTGTGTGTAAAGCTTACTGTAAACTCCACTGATGCGGAAAGCTGAGTGTGTGTGGGTGAGCAAATGCCTCTCTTTCTAGGCAGTTATATAAATGGGAGTGCAGCCCCACCTCACAAATAGGCTCCCTCGCCCCCCCAAGACAGCCCTGTAATACCTGCCTTCTACACTCGCCCGGCTATTATCACCAGACATTCTACACGCCACACCCTGCCAACATACACATGCTCACGGCAGCCCGACCCACCTTCCTATCCAATACACACACGAGTGCACACACTAAATAATAATGTGGGGTCATAATGTGAATGAGTTACAGAAATTGCAGACCTTAGAGGGGAAATGCGAGTGTTATTTTATGGGAGGCTGGCAGCTGAAGAAAGTCCACCAAAAAGAAAAAAAAGAAGCTAAGAATAATAGAGAGGCATGGCTGAGGCTTTGCTGAGTTTAAGATGACAGGCACTGGCACCATTTTAACATGTCGTTCCTATCAAGTCATTCATTTCTACGTGGATTTTACCACAACAATGGCACAAGTGTCAGCCTGAAAGAGTAAGAAAAGTCATGTTGGAATACTATCAAGTATTCCCTGATACTGTTCAGATCATGGATGGATTACTGAACAGGCCTATCGGGGTGGTGCCCAGGACTTTATTACATTAACTAGAAACAACAAATATTTTGATACTTTATTGGATGTTTGACGTTCAAGCTTCAGCAGCAAGTTGCTCTTGACTATGTAATATTTCTTCACACAGCCATATTACTTCATTTCTAAATCAGTTTTCCAAATTCCACACTGCCACAGCCCAGATCACCCCCGGCCCCTGGGGACAGTTGGTATGCGATAAATGATAAACTTGCCTCCAGACTGTCACTGCCATCTGCCTCCCGGTCAATGATGTCAAAGATGTCCTCTTGGATTTTTTTGCCCTAAAAGGAAAACATTGTAGATGCATCAGGTTTTTATGTCTTTAACTGTATGAGAATTACAGGAGTTGAGGGAAAGAACATGTAATATTCAGTGGTCACCTGTGAATATCCACTGGCCCAGTTGTTGCCAGCACCTCCTCCATGCTCAGAGAGGTAGATGTTCTCTGGGTTGTACAGGTTTGCATAAGGGGAGTTGAGGATGGAGTGGATCACCCTTGGCTCCAGGTCCAGGAGGACTGCACGGGGGATGTAGTGTTCATCGTCAGCCTGTGGAGTTTAATGAGTTTTATTAGCTGGTCAAAGTTCATTGTCTGTAAGATGCTGTGTTCTTATAGTGACTGGGTTACTTCAGTTTATGCTACAAGCATGCCATCTAGTGGCAAACAGTGCTGTTGCACCTAAGATGCACACAAGCATCAATAGGCTGTATTTACACTCACTGAGCACTTTATTGGGAACACCTGTGCACCTGCTCATTCAAGCAAGTATCCAATCAACCAATCAAGGTGCAACAGTGCAATGCATGCAACCGTCCGTTTGGGTTCACATCAAACATCAGAATGATGATGAGAAAAAATTTGATCTCAGTGACTTTGACTGTGTTGTGATTATTGTTGCCAGACGGGCTGGTTTGAGTATTTCTGAAACAGCGGAAACAGTCTCTTTGAGTTTATTCAGAATGGATCCAAAAAGGGAAAACATCCATCGAGCAGCTGGACAAAAACGCCTATTCTGTGAACAAAAACGGCTTGGTGATGAGAGACATCAGAGGAGAATGACCAGACTGGTTGGAGTTGACAGAAAGGATACGGTAACTAAGATAACCACTCTTTACACTCTCTACAACAATCAACAGCTTATCAGAATAGTGTTGCTGACCATGTGTACCCCTTGTGGCCACAGTTTACCTGTGTGATACTGCACCATGTCACAGAGTAAATTATTAATTGTTTTATGAACACGACAATGAGTTCAGCATACTTCAGTGGCCTCCCCATTCACCATTTCTGAATCCAACAGAACATTTTTGAGATGTGGTAGAGCAGATTTGCAGCCTGAATGTGAAGCTGACAAATCTGTAGAAAGTATGTGTTGCAATCCTGTCGGCATGGAGCAAGACCTTAAAACAATGTTTCAACCATCTTGTGGAATCCATCCCACAAAGAATTGAGGCTGTTAGAGAGCAAAGGGAGGCCCTATACACTACCAGTATGAAGTTCATGTTAATGTGAAGCTGTAAATTCTTGCTCCGGTTACCTGATAGAAGAACACATCTTTCCTGTCGGTCCCTTCGGTTGCAAACTCCTCAACTATCCCCTCTGGACTGATGCCATGCTCCGCACATAGCTGCTTCCAAAACTCAAAACCGACTGAAAAACACAGAGAAAGGATGCAGGTTGGCATAATGTTAACACTAGGCCTTGTTAATCAACCTTTGATGACCTTTGTGGTTTAATAAACAATCAGTTAACACATCAAGTAGCATAGCCTGCACCGGTAGCTAACGTTAACGTGTATCAGATGACATTTCCAGTGAAGCAACTTCATTAGCCACAAGTCAAATAGGTTATACTGGCTGTTTGTGTTATATTTTGAGCTTAGCTAGACTTGATATGAGAACTTAATTAACGTCGTTACACAGTAATAAGCCTGACACCTTAGCTAGCTGACTTAGTCTAATGTTGGACACTGGCTAGGAGCAGGAGGATGCCAATCTTAACATTAACTACGTCTTTCACGTACTCTGATTTCCACATTGTCCCAGCTGAAGCGTTATGATTTCCCGCGGCATGTTCGGTCCTTAGTTGCTCCTTGTATAGCTAGCCTACTGGCCGCTTGCTAGCTAAATAATACAAGAAAACCAGACCGCCTCAGTTCCAACAACAGCAGCAGCCCGCTCCTTCCCGCTTGGTGCTGATGTGACGCCCCGAGCAAATGTCTCAAACCGATATTAAATATGCACACTGCCGCCTACTGTGTCGGAGTGTGTACGGCAGACTAATCGACACATTAAAATACATATTATCATTATTGTTGTTATTATCATTTGCCGGCGACAGTAGAGACACACACAAAAAATTAGACATGAACAAACCTGGGACTTGGGTATGGTGCACGTCAACGTGTCTACCGTGACATTTAGGTAGCCACTGTGTCTATTCTGACACTTATTGGCGTGGATGGTTGCTATAAGAGTGTTTATGCAACTCTGTCTATTGTAAAAGTTTGATGTTTAATGTTTTAAGTGTATGGCATCTTATTTAACTTGAAGAAGCTCGGTACAGTTTCATGTGCTGTTCTGTGAGTTTTCCCTTAACCTTTGACATGATTCGATATATTTGCTGTTTTATAGTCAAATAATGACCTTTTTCCGAGTAAACATTACATATTCTTCAGTTCTAATTTTGGTCATAATCCGTACCCGTTATGTTGTCTGCATTGATGCTTGTGTATTTATAACCTTGAGTTTACCTACCCTCTAAAGGTCACAGTGAGTAACTACAATTGTGCTCTGGTAATCATGTCTCAGTTGCATTTTTTCTCACAACTACCTGTTGGACTTTATCTTTGTAATAGACATTTCAAAGTTTGCTCCAGCCTTATTGGGCTCTCATAAACAACATAAGAAAAACCGGTCCATGAATAACATATTTAATATTTAATCCACGGCGTTGTAGATAATTAAAGTCCTGCTGACTTGCTCGTTTGTTTGTCGTTGAAGGGCTTCAAAGTAAACAAAAATAAAACATTCCTACTCCACATGAACGCACCATGACACGGGGGCCCGTACGAATTCTGATTGGGCTGCTGAGGTCTCAGAAAAACAGGTTACGCCATATTGTTAGTTTCCGAGGAGAGCGCCGCATTTCTGCAAAAATGACAAAATAGTAGGTGTCAGCTCATTTAAAAAGCATTTCCCTAGTGTATTTGATAACATGCTCGCTTGTGACATAGTCAGGTGTTCATTATTAGACGCTAACACGATGATTCAGCTGGCGTGGCTAGCTGTTAGCTTAAATCCGTTAGCGCAGATCTGTTAGCCGGTGCTGTGAGCGGAGCAGCTCTGTGGCTCTGCGCTGCCCCTCTTCACGCTCTCTACCTGTTTCCACTTAAGTCTTTATTTGTTTTACAGGCTTACTTTATCCACGGTAGACGCTAAAATGGCGCACACTGGGGCAATGGAAGACGCATCCATGGAGGATTGCTCTGCCAAGCAGGGGTCTAGTGTCTGCCTGCGAAGTCGACCGTGCTCCAGCGAGAGAGACAGTCAGGTACGGGCTGTCAAAGCCGCTCTTCAGTCCAGGTTGGGGCCCTACGAGCCCGTCCTGACCTACCTACAGTCCGTCCTGGTGTGGGAGAGACCCTTTCAATGTGTGCTTCTGTACACTGTGGTCAACGTTGTGTTCTGGTGAGTCCCGGTTTATGTAGGTTTATGTTTATGTTGATAAACTTTGTGTATTCTGATGGAAGACTTGTTCTGTCCCTTGAGTCAGTGTTATCGCAACCTACATTCAGACAATACAGAGACTGTTCGGTCGTTAGGCGAAAGCCAACGTGACTGAGAGCAGCTGGCGCCTGTGCACAATGCAAATGTTTCACCTGTCAATTCAAGACAAGACAGATGGCTGGCTAGTGGCTCTATTTATAGACGCACTCTACAAACACTTCAATCCTAATTCTGATGTTGCTCTTAAACGAACTGGCTTCTTAATCTTGACAACGTAATGTGTTGTACCAGTTTTATTGTTGATGCTTGTGTGTGTGGGAGACTGAAAATTGAAGTTGAATCTGCAATTTACAGGTCCACGTGTCGCCACTTCAGAAATAAGAGTCCGTTTGTTGGTTTCGTACAGCACATGTATGAGACATCAAGTATAAAGCACATGTCGGCGAATAGCAGTGTATTTATGTATATTTCTGCCTTGTCGTGTGTAATTACCAGTGATCGAAAAAGGAGTACTATTAGTCTCGTTTTAAAAAAACTGCTTAAGTAAAAACACAGAAGGATTAGCGGCAAAATGTGCATTAAGTGTCAAAAGTAAAAGTTGTCATAATGCAAAATGGTTCCATTCACAGTGCTGTACTGTATTACTATTGTTAGTACTACATAGTATTACATACACTTAAATCTTTTTGACATGGACATGAAAGTACAGAAGAAAATCAGCAGGAGAGTGAATAGAACAGCGACAAGTTTTGGCTGAACTAGGTGACTTTTAATATTCTTACATGACAAGAATCACTGACCTGGGACACAGAAGTGGGAAAGCCTGGCTGGCCAGCCTGCTTGTTGTGCTCAGGCATTCAGCCTTTATTCGATTAGACCACTGGGCATGTCAGGCCATTCATCCTGCCTCAACACACACTAAGTGGCGCAGGCTAGTTTCTGCCCAAAGAGATGCATTCATATCCCACACTAATGCATGAAGCGACTCATCACGGGGAGATGGGGAGGCAGTATGGGCAACCTTTGGGACAGTGGGCCATTGAGGTTGTCCTGCTTTTTACTCTTACAGCACAACCCATTTTGAACATACAGGAGTGGAAAATGGGCACAAGATAATAAAATCCAATACCACCACACAACAAACGGCTTCTTCAGAATTTGCTGTAGAGTATAAATATTCATCAACAGTGTTTTATTGTTTTTTCTATTATTTGTGTGTGAATGTACAAACATTCATATTATTGTGCCCTTCATATGTATTGGCTAGGTCCACCTAAACCTTTGTTTTTTTTTTTTTTTTTAACTAACTGTATCTACTAATTGCACTGCTACCCCAAATACTAATACACCTCATTCTGCCAACAAATTCTTTGTTATGTTAATCTTTTACTGTTGTTGGCAGAATGTTATAACACTGTTGTGGTCAACAAATTGTGAAGTCTTGTGATCTGAAACTGGAGCAATACTCTAGAGTTTTGTTGAGGATCCAGGCAGTGAAATCAAGTTGTGTGAAAATGGACAGTGATCTTTTAAAGATGCAAACCACCTGAAACAACACCTGTGATCTCACACTTAAGATGTACAGCCTGTAGTTTTCCATTATTGGTGAACAGGATTCAGTTATACTTTTTTGTGTTACAGCAGTACTTTTTAAGAAGAAAATGTAATCCTCTTATCCTATTATGTAACCATCTTTCCTGATTAATTTATAATGTTTTGTAACTGGTGTAGCACACATCAGAATGTGGGATAAGTTCCTCTTTTTTTTTTTTTTTTTAGTTCTGACTAAAGGAAACAGTGGATCATCACTCAAGGGTTTTGTGGTTTCATGAAGTTTTATGAATGTACTAAGTTGTTGAATTATATAACTTATTAATAGTTTACTCCTGGGGTAACAGGCATGGGATGTACAGTCTGTTCATGTGTTTTATTCCCCTCCAGGTTCTTCGCCCTGACTTCACTGCGCCTGCTGTTTCTGCTGGCTTCTGCTCTGGCTGTGGTTGTTTGTGTTGATACCTGGAGAAACAAGATCTGGCCAGAGATTAGAGGTGCTACAAGTTTCCTCAATGGGGTTCTTTATATTTTTCAGAGTCTGGCATGTTCTGTATTTTTATTGTTTACTTTTTGGTTTCTTAAAGTGATGGATGTTCTCTCTCTCTCCACAGTCAGAAACCTGGATGAATCAGAAAATGAAAGGTTAGTTAACTTAAGTGCAGTTTTGTGATAATTGTCACCAGCAGCCATTAATGCTGTTTTGACAGTGCTAATGAGATGTAAGATAAAAGTATTCATAATATTTTCTGTTTGTCTAGCTGGGGCCTCGTGCAGCCTGGCATCCTCAGTGTGCCTGAACTGTGCCACCATATTGCTGAGGCCTGGGTCAGTGGAGCAGTTCTCACATCCAGTGTGGTGCAGTACAAACGACACAACCCTGGCAAGGTGAGGACCACACATGCATGTATATCACAGCATCTGTCTTTGATATGGAAACTCACCTTTTAAATTGTGTATTTAATGTCCCTATCACTACTCTGATTGCCTGTGGTCCTAATTGCACATAAATAATCCATCCAGTGTCACCAATAAGCAGTGCAGAAATTCACCACAATCAATGTGTTATAGGTGCTGACTTAATTCCCTGTGTGTTTTGTTTCTCTGTCAGTTTTGCATCCTGACCTGTGGAGTGTTCTCCTGTCTGGCTATAGTTGGGCGCTACATTCCTGGACTGGTGCTCTCCTACTCTGCTGGTGAGTAAGCAGCCCTAACTATAGACCCAGGCCACAATGGCAGGGAAAACTCAGTCTGACTGGTTCTATTAAAAATGCATGGGTGGTGAAACCAGATCTGTGGTGCCCCAGTGAGAAGGGCCTAGCCTGTGAGGTGATTAAAGCCAGGATGAGACACACGGGGCAGGAGTGAAGGGAGCCAGGCAGAAAGCTAAGGAGGTCAGGCTGAGACCGAGCTAATCTCCCAACCTCCAACCAGTGTAGGCTGCAGAGCCAGGAAGGCAAGACCTGCCAAGGCCCTCTGCTCTGACGTCTGAAACAATCCACAGCAGCTTGTACTCTACGTGCTAACTCCTTGCTGTTCCCTCTGTTTCACTTTGTCTGTATTTCTACTTAAGCTGACACTCCATGACCTTGTGTCTGTCTACAGTGAGCAGAGTACTAGATACTGAATCTATACACGAACAGAAATGACCACTATTTTTTTTCTTGTTACAGTACATACACTAAACAACAGAATGACCTCTTTCTTCACAATGACTAGTAATTTTTGTCCTCTAGTGTTGGCTACTCTCCTGGCCCCTCTGGCAGCCTACCACAGGGTTTTTCAGCATGTGTGCCTGAAGCTGGACCCAGTCCTGCAGCGGCTGGACTTCAGCGTTCGTGGATACATGATGTCAAAGCCTATTGATAATCAGTGTAAGTAGTACATCAAATTAAACTTTCTCATGCTGATCTGACACTGCAAATTGAATTAAAAAGCCACAATTGAACTTGAACCAAATAAATGCATTGTTGAGATTACCATCACACAGATTAAATTATGCCTAATAATGTTATTCTCTTTGGGTCAACATTTGATCAAGTAACAGATAAAATGGTGCTTGTTCTCAACACATTTAATGGAATTTTATCTTATTAGGCATTTTCACCCGGCAATCATCAGTTTTGGCGCAAATGACAAATTTTGCTGACCATCAGCTGCAGCCAGTCAGATCATCAGAGTAAACAATTGCTTCAGTGTCCTTTGGTGGCACATGACCACATGATGTTGGTTTGAATTGAAAAACTGAATACATCTCTTGTTTTGTAAATGTAAAGGAATAAGGATGTAAATACTTTTGTCTCGATTTATTTTAAATTGCATATTGTTCACTCTCATTTATGTGCCAGTAACAATTTGCTAAAAGCAATTTGAGTTAAACCAATTTTTCTTTATTTTATACTTGATTTCAACATAGATTGATTTAGTTGTTGTTTGACCATATCACAGACTCTCTGCATTTGTACTGTAATCATTCCCCTAAAACCAGCTGTCCTGTGAAGTGTTATTTTAACTATCTATACAGAACCTTCCCTCCTCCATCTTAATATGACTTTCTCTGATGAGTAGTAATCTTTTGTCTGTATGCTTGTGGTTCCGCTTTGCAGTCTTGCGCAGGCCTATCCGTGGTGCAGCCTCAGGTGAAGCCAGTGACAGTGAGGAGGAACTGGCTGCTTTCTGCCCAACAGTAAGTCTGCTTAAAGACTTTAAGTTAATTAAACAGTCTCTAATTTGGTTTACACTGATGTTTGTGAACATATTCCTCTTACTTTCTGTGTTGTTACCTAAATGAATCCATAACACTGGGGAACAATTTGAAAAAAAATTTCTGTTGAGTTAGATTTTTATGCTGATTAAAACTAAAATTGGCACGTGATTCCAAAATTGCAGTCAGTTTTTTTTCTAGCACGTCAAGTTTTTTCTCCACAGCTTACCCTCCAGATAAGCAAAATTCCACTGATTAGCTGTAGTAAGACTTGCCAGCTGATTACACTGGGGAACACAATTTTTGTTGAGTTAGGTCTGACAGCTGTTTTTAACTAATTTTTGGGTGCGGAATCCAAAACTGATCTCAGTTTTATTTACTATTACAGTAGCCATATCCTTTGTAAAAACATAATAGTGTTAAATAAACATTGCAGTCATGCCTGTTTCTTTAATATTTCATTGTATGTCAGTATTTGAAATTTTTTATAAAACAAGCACATATCTGTTAAGTACAGTATTTTTCATATTTTTTAAGAAAACGGGGATCCTATAGTTCAAAAACTTGACGTGATAGAGAAAAACTGAGATCAGTTTTGGATTCCGCACCCAAAAGTTAAAAACAGCTGTCAGACCTAACTCAACAAAAATTGTGTTCCCCAGTGTAATTAGGCAATGGCTTATATTGGTTTTATATTTAATATTAAAGATATAAAATTTTGTTATGGGTTTCATTTTCATTGGTAATTTTTTTTTTTTTTTAAAAATCCGTGTCTGTGAAAGGTTATCCTCACATTGTGCTCTCACGTAGTTGCTGTGACAACATGCTGCACTTTTGGCTCCCTAAATCTAACATTTACTTTCACTTAGCGTGAACATTTGTTCATTGTGCAGAGTGCACCTCATGATGTTTGTTTGTGTGTGTGTGTGTGTGTGTGCGTGCGTGCATGCATGCATCTGTAGACACATGTTAAAGCTTGTCTGCTCACAATTCTATGGTGGTTAACACCTGTTCTGTTTATGGAGTGTCAACGCCTGTGCCACATTGTTTATTCAATGAGAAAATGGACTGTTGGAAACTTAAGGCAGCTTAAATAAGATGTGCAAAGGTGTAAGTTATAAAATTAAAACACACAGATAAATCATTTGCTTGATTTTGCACCTATTGCACATCTAGGCTTCCTGTTGAGGTTAGGAACTTCACATAATATGCTGCGTCTGTTACGTCTATTTTTGTCCTCGTGTGCCTGTGTGATGAAGTCTGTGGAAATTGTGAGAGCAAACAGAGAAAATAACTAAACAGTGGAACACAGAGCATTTGCAAACCTTTTATGACAGAGCAAAAGAGTAAAAATTAAACAAAGCACAACCTAAAATTATTGAACCTTTCAAATGTTTTGTCTATTTTAGTTTGATGATGCTGTTGTTGCGAAGGAACTTGCACTGACAGACTCTGAGCACTCTGATGCTGAGGTGTCCTACACTGACAATGGAACGTTTAATCTATCACGAGGCCAGACCCCACTCACAGAAGGCTCTGAGGGTACGTATGCAGATATTTCAGATTTACTTTCTTTTTTATGTTCTGGTTTGTTGTTGACTCTGACCTTGTTCCTGTCTGTATTTTGATCAGACTTTGACAGACACAGTGATGCTGAGGAATCCTTTGCTCAAGACCTCCCAGACTTCCCCTCCATAAACCCTGATGCCACACTAATGGATGATGATGACGACACAAGCATCGGGCTACCTAGTCTGGGTCCATCTGGGCTAGCTAGTCACCGGGCTTCAGTGCTGGATGTGGATGCTCATCTGGACTCTGACCAGGAGGATCTGGATGCAGAACTTTCTCTCAGTGGCCTGCCACCTGCCTCCGATTTCACAGGAGACTTGGCCGGAGTCATCGCCAGCAACATGATCCAGGCAGCGCTGGCTGGGGCACTGCAGCCTCGGCCTCCTGCTACTCAGCGCAGGGAAGGCCCCCCCAAGGCCGGAGCCCACCGAAGCTACCGCAAGCAGTCCAGCTCTGAGCTGGACACAGACTTGGATGGAGAGGACTTTGAAATGCTGGATCAGTCTGAACTGAACCAGATGGATCCCCTCGGAGGAGGAGGAGGTACTAGACGGGGAGAGAGTCAGGGATCTAACTTCTTATCTAGCCTGCTGGGTAAACCACAGTAAAGTGTGTGTGTGTGTGTGTGTGCGTGCGTGCATATCAACATGTACAGTGGTGTGCATGTTGATGAGCTGCAAATGAGTGTTGTGATAGTGTGAAAGATGATATTAGGTTCCAGCAGCCCTGCTTCTGATTGGCATCAGTTTATCACTGTGAAGTATTTTTTTCTATCTTTTCAGACTCTCTCTCCTCTACTTTAATCCCTAATCATCCAGAAAACCTTTACTTTGTAGGCTGAGCAATAGGAAATGCAGCAACAAAAATAAAACACATTCAGACAATAAAATAAACCAGCATTATTGAGCCTTGTTGCAGTCTTGTAACTTTATGCACCCAGAGGTTTGAAGGGTACTGGCAGTGATTATAAATGAAGAACAACAGTGCCCATTAAAATCTTTTCTACTAGGAGGTCTATACATACAGGGCTATTTAACATGGGACCAAATATGACATTCCTGTTGGTTGAGCTGAGCCACATTGCTTTGATAATATTATGGAACAGCATTTCATTTCTCAAGTTTCTTTAGTGAGCGGAGTAGTTGAGATAGATAAATCAGCCTGAACTTTTTCCATCAAATTTTGTTTTCCATCACTTTGCATTGCTGTTAATGTTAGTCCTCTGCTGTTCTTTCAAGTGACATGTGGCTGTAATCTGTTTAGATGATTTATTTGATGTTATGGGTTTACAGAGATTCATTTAATTTTTTTCAAACACTTGTCAGCAGTTGAGTGTTTGGACAGCGATTCTCTTCTATCGTGAAGCTGAATGATATTTGGATAGAAGTTTTTCAGTCACTGTGTGTTTTTCTTTACTTTTTTCCTTTTCTGCTGACTAACACATGAAGACATATTCATACATTATTAGGAGATTCTTTTTTTTCTTAAATGAATGTCACATTAGTCTTAAGATATCGGACCCAGAGAAGCATTCAATGTTATGCTTGTTTGTTCATTGTATTTAAGAACTTGTGACCAGGGTGAGATAAGTTCTGAATATTTTTCATTTTCCTGCCCTTTAATGCAGCTCAACATATTGTGTCCATGTTTAATACCTTGAATGAGCCCTCAGTGTGTTTTCTTTTTCAGAGGTAATATTTAAACCCATTTCTTTATATCTTTCATCTTTGTATTTCATGTAGTTGAAAGTATTCTTCAATTCATGGATCTTTTACTATTTTACTGGGGAAACATGTTTACATCAAAAATGGGTATATAAAGTTTTCCTTATATCCTTTTTTTTTTTTAAGTGTTAGTTTGTAAAGGTTCAAAGTGGCTTTATGTGCTGGTCGACCTGATTTCCTCTCGATGGACACACCATTTCAGTATGTCAAAAATTTACAGTGGAAATGGCACTTCAGACATAAAGAAGCAGTTGAGATTTATTGAAATGATATATGAGAGAGTCTAAAAATGCTGGGTTTTTAATAGAGTAAAAAATGCTTGCTTTCATTGTGTTATTTTGAGAAGAAAATCATAGTTGTGAGAGATTTAGCACAAAGAAAACTGCTGGATCCACACTCATGGAGGTGACGGAGAAAAATTGTGCACTGATAGGAAATTGCTGAAATTTTGAGGCTTAAGATGAAGAAGAGGAAGAGAAGTTGGTTTGTTTGACCACCTCAGTTAACAAGAAAGTTACTCTCTGCTGCTTCATGAAGAGTTAGTTCCTCAGTATGAGTGATCTGTAGTCAGTTTGATAATGTAATGTGCATAGTAGTGTATTTTCTTCTCTGTAACTGGTTTTGATATGTTTTGATGTGCAAATCGTATTGAATAAAATGTTTGCAATTACGTCTGTCTCTGGTCAAACATGTACAGTAATCTGAAATGACTTAAACTGAGAAAATTATTCATAAGACACTTTACCCTGACAGTATATAATGTAAAATGAGTTCAGTTTCAGATTAATCACAGCTGTGGACTCTCACGCCTACTGAGCAAATTTAATGGACCAAACCAAGCACACAGTGAGTATCGCTGGCCTAGATCCTCTCTCTTGCGAAAGGAACCGTTAATATGTAAGACAATCTTTCTGCCCCAGGTCCTGATACCGCACAGGATTTGAACCTTTGAACTCTGCACCATAGGGCCCCTTACAGTCTCCGCTGGTCTCCCTGCGCCACCAGTCCTGCTTCTTATGCATATATCTCAGAAGGTTTACCAATTGTGGGGGGTCTTGGATCCATACTGTAGCCACGAACACCAACTTCTGCTGAGCGGACCAATCAGAGGCGCTTGCTAGGCGGAGCAGAATCAGTTGACCAATCAGCGTTTTGTCTGCCAACGTTGGCTGGCGTGTGACGTCATTGATCATTACCTGCAATGCGGGGAGTAGCAGGACAGAGAAACGAAGTCGAAAAATGAGTGAAAATACCGAGTAAAAGCAGCCTTTGAGTCTTCGCTTCGCCGTGTGGGTTTGTTTGCACTGTGAGGAAACTGATTATTGAAGAAGTCTGGATGCTAAAAACAAGCTTTGGACCTGTATTTGTCGAACAAGAGTGAGGCTGGACGCTGAACACACCTGCAGCGCGAAGGTAAGGCTAACGAGCTAACTAATTAGCGGCTAGCGCTAGCATTAGCCTTCTCTTTTAGCCTCATTTGCATTTTCAGCCTAATTTGTTTCTTGTGTTTGTGTTTCTGTGATTAAAAACGTTCTTGAAATGAGTTGTGGGCCCGTAACGTGGACGGATGAAAACACAATGGGCATCTATTGGTAGTCTGTTTGCATCTATGTCACTTTACAGGCATTTTGTGTTTCTTCTTAAATAAGTGTCCCATCCTGGTAATTTACGTCCGTTTGTGGTGGTTTTATATATCATTGTGATCATTATCCATCTGGTTATGGTCAGTATAATGTTGCTTTGTTGTAATTTTGTATCGTTTTAAGTCTCTTTATGGCAGTTGTGCGTCTTTGTGGTCGTTTTACATCGTTTTGCCTTTCTACTTGGCGGTTTTACATCTGTTTATGGTCACCTTTCTGTCTCTTTGTAGCTGTATTGAATCATATTGTGTGTACTCTTTATGTTTCTTTATCATTTTGTGTGCATTCTCGGTCGTTTTGCACCTCCTTGCGGTCAGTTTTTCGTTTATTTCCGGAATATATTGCAGGTGAATACTCCTCCGGCCTCTGCGTGGTTCCATTGATCCCTTGTTCTGTGTATTAGAGATCTGTGATTGAGCACAGTTTTGTTGAAGATAATGGCTTGTAAACTAGATTGTAAATCCGGGCCCATCCACAGTATATGAGGTGAGATTACTGATAGAAATAATTACATTGCAACTAAAATTCTAAAAAGGGTGAATTTAAGTTTTGAAAGTGAAAATACAATTCAAAATACAATTATTTCTTTATTTTTTTGTTTTCTCCGTGAGGCATTTAACTCTTATTTTAATAATATAAGAAATGTATTCACCTCTAAGCTCATAGTGTCATTGTCAAGGTTAGGTCAAGGTTTTAGTGTCTGTAAACTGTTTGATGGTGAAAAGTTTGTGTTGTTACTATTATTACTTGACTTAGTGTTGTGCTTGTGTTTTCCAGGTCTACTTCTTGGGTTTCTGCAGCCCAGACGGAAAGACCAGTTCTCACCTTACACACCAAAGAGGTATGTGTCCTAAAGATTTACCCAGTCTTGATGAAATTAATTATTGATGACAGCAACTGCTTTCAGTAATAATAAACATAATCAATAATAAGTCATCTTTATTAATTCAAGTAATAAGAAGTAATCTGTAATAGAGAAACTTAGTAATAAAAGTAATCTCCACTAATACAAAAGCAGTCTGTGTATAGAAGTAACCAATAATCATAAAAGTAGTTCATACTATTACAATGAATCCTTATTAATACAAATGTAATTATTCCTTATGGAAAAGTCAAGTATGTTTAAAACAAAGATTAAACATGCAACTCAGAAGTTTAATGATTTTGTTCCAGACATCATCAAACCACAGCAAAGATAATGACAGAAGTTTGACCACTAGGAGGTGCTTTGCCTCATTCAGTCACTTCTAATACAGAGTAATGTAGTTGTCCTCACAACTAGTTATGTTAGCTTGGCTTGTTTAGAAAGGACTTCTCAGCTTTGTAGTTATAATTGGTTTTTCTGCTGAAGATGTGAACCTTTAATATTTCATGATTGTCCCCAAAAAACAAACTAAAGCTTGTAACATCATTAAGATAGAAGAGCACAGCTTTCACCTTAAAATGTAATTCTTGAACCAGTTCAGTTCCTGTCTGATTAGTCCACACACCGTATCTTTGTGGAATTAGTGTCTTTTATCTTGACATATTTTGACAGTTTGAACTTCAGTACCCAGAAACCCCCTGTGCTTTCATATAGATGGTTTTAAGAGTTGCTGTTGTATATTAATGGTGGTTGTTTCTGATTTTCTCCACAAGACTCGAACTTCAACCAGGAAACACTTCAGCTCACAGTGGAGAGAGACATGAAGATTTACAGGTCAGCATTTATATTCAATCTTTCAGTCTGCCTCTGTCATTATTGCCGCTTTGCAGTTTAACGCCTGTTGTCTGGAACAAAAAGTACTCAAACTTACAAGTTACCAGTATGATCAATTTGTTTTCCACAATTTCGATGCAAGGTCCACCAATCTGGTGTGTATATTACTAATTTGTGTTGTAAGGTTACCTTACACCTGAAATTTAAAGCTCTTCTGTTACTGGAGTATAATTAAAGAAAGTTAATTAAAGTTAAAATCCTGCATTCAAAAATGTACTATAGACAATAAGAAATAGACTTAACTCATTGTTTATTTATGTTGGTTCATGTATGAACTGTTAAGATTTAAAGATCAGCTAACTTGAGAGTACAATAGCCTACTACAAATAAATACTTATACATACATATTCTTACATTCTAAGGATAAGATGAATGTTTTTATTCTTAATTAATGACCAGTTATGCATTGTTAAAAGAAGTAATTTTTAATTAATGTAATGCATTTGGAAAAAGCCTGATTTTAAATAAATGTTCTGTGTTTTTCAGGTGAATTCACAGACACAACTGGATTCACTGAAGGTAGGAAAATATTTTTATTTCTTTTAAAACAGATCAGGGAACAAAACAGTCCTGAAACTTTGTATAAATAATCATTAAGAAAAAAGACAGCTTAGCTATGTCTTAAATTTGAGATAAACACAAGCCATAAGTAATAATAAAATAATGTAAATGTAAACTAAAAGTAACTTCTAACAACATAAGTAATCAGTAGTAACAGCAGTAATGTAAAATGTAATCAGTAATAACAGTATTATAGATGTAAACTAATGATGTAAAATAGAGGTAATGTAAAAGAAATCTGTTATTACTTAAGTAATAAATAATACTATCAAAACGAAATAAGACAATTATTAACTAACATGTTCTGTCTCCACAGGAGGAGGAGGAGGGGAAGATTACGTCAGCAGCACAAATGAAGGTCTGGACCTGAAGTAGAAGAAAGAAAAGAACAGAGTTATGAAGCTGTTAATGAGACGGATACATTTTTTTAAATGCCAGATTATTAATCTGAAATTTAGTAACCCCCAGCATCTCCTGTTCCCTGCTGTTCAAGTGGAGACACTTTGTTTTAACTTCCCACCTGCTAAATAACTACACTATAATGTAGTGTGTAGTTTCTATTAAGCATCTTCAAGAGCATTTAACTGTTTGATATGAAGCAATTGTATCATCAACAGTTAAATGTTCTTAAAGATGCTTAATAGAAACATAATAGTCTCAGGAAATGTGCTCATAACTATATTATAGTGTTGGGTGGGAGGATAAAACAAAGTGCCTCCTAGTGGTCAAATATCTATCATTATCTGCACTGCTTTGTTAAATGTTGTCTGGAATAAAATCATTAAAAGTTTTTTACTCTGGATTGAGTTTCTCTATTTAACATGATTGTTACTAGAAGCATTTGTGAAGTTGTATGCTTATATTATTCCAAATTACTTAAATTATTATGGATTACATCTATTATATCATTATGGATTATATTATTACTGATAAAAATATTTTCAGCCACATGCATTTTAAAGTATTACTATTATTCATTATATTTATACTATTATTACGTCTTCTATTTTTACAAATTACTGCAATAAAGAGGATTACTTGAAACATTTCTATTACGAATTACTTCTATCATGACTTCTATTACGGTAGTTTACATCTAGTATTTCAGAATATTTTACTATTCATAATAGTATGGATTACTTCTATTATCTTCGGTTTACAGCTATTATTACTAATTAAGTTATTTTTTGCAACTATGTATTCACAGGTTTTATATTATTTTATTTTTTGCAGCTGAATTGTGGAAACATACTAACTAATAGTGAAATATACTTTTTAAGTTACATAGCCTAGTGTTTTGCCCAGTCAACAGGTTTTGTTGTAGCTGAGATAATGACAGAGGCAGACTAGTGCGAATAAACACTGACCTTCTGTAAATGTCTGTTCTTCTTTACAAGCTGAAGTATTTGCTGGCTGTGATTGAGTCCTGTGATGAAAAAATCAGGAACAAACATCAGCAACTTCATATCAAAATAAAAAGCAATAGAAGCTTACTGGATGTTGCAGTTAAAAGTGTCAAAGGACAAATGTATGACTAATTAGTTAAATTTGAAGGTGTGCCGTACTCTTCTTTATCTTGTGAGGACCAGTTTGTTTTAGGGCAAAAATCATGACTGTGAAAGGATTTACTCCTCAATAGGAACCAATGAGAGCCACAGACGTCTATATTTGAAACAACTCAAGCTAATGTTAACGATCATTAGCAGCATCATGCTAAAGCTGTTAATTAGGGCAAACAAATGTCATACAACCACATTACACTGCATTATTAATGGTTAATGAAGAAAATCATGGCACCTCCTAGTGTCAAACCTTCGTCACTATGTTTGCTGTGGGTTTGTTTATTAAATGTCTAGAATAAAAATCATTAAAAAGTTTCACTGAACTTTGGTTCTAACCATACTTGTAATTTCCATAAGGAATAAATAACTCTCTATTTCATATCAAGTATCATTAAAAAATAAATAAAAACAACCAACAATTGCAAAACTTCACATAATACAAATCATCATATTACAAAAATACCAGTATTCTGCTATTCTTTAAATGTAATTAAACTAAATTAAATATAATTGTTGCTGAAGAATTTGAGATTTTACATGAAATTAGGATAATTTTGACATGGATAATTAAAAATATGGATAAAATCTTTATTTGAGTCATAACCACACAGGCCTATCAGTATATTAATTTATTTGATACTAACAAGTAAAATTGCGTTCAAGACAACAGGTCTTAAAACTGCCAAACTGCAGCTGAGATAATGACAGAGGCAAAACAACAGTATTGAAAACGAACACTGACCTTTTAATCTTAATGTATCTCTTTCCTCTCTTCTCAAGTGTTTCCTGGTTTAACTTTGAGTCCTGTGGAGAAAAAAGAAAATCAAAAACAACAAACATCAGCAACTTTATATACAATCAAAATGGTTTTTGAACTTCATAATGTCAAAAGACGAAAAGTAATTTAGGAGTTAAATTAGAAGGTATCTATCCTCGTGTAGTCCAGTTCGCTTTTTGGGGAATTTGCAACTTTCAAAATGTTGAAGAACCAATGGTCTGAAAGCCACAGACAGAGCATGATAGCAAAGAAATAATTAAAAAAACATAATTTTCACTTTCAAAACTCTGCTCAATCAAGTAAACAAAACTCTAATCACTACTCAACAGCGCTGGGATCAATGGATGGCCATGGACAGATTACTACCAGGACAGGCCTGGCGTGGTCTTCATCCGCAATATCCTGGAAAATAGACACACACAAAAAACTGGATCAAAGAGCCGCAGAAACTAACACTACGATCAGCTTAATGGACAACTACTCATGGAACACAAAATGGCTACAAATAAACCCAAATGACCAAGAACAAGTAAAACTATAAACACAACGAAAGCAATAACTGCACATTCAAGAGAACAACAAACAAAAAACGAGACGTAAAAACGACAACATCACAACAGGCACTCCACCAAAATGAATGCTAAATCAGAATATGGTGACTCATAAGGAGATGCAAGATGACCAAAAGAGTTACGTAGGCAGATCTATCGAGAGATACCCAGCCAAGTCGGGACGCTCAGTCACTGAAACAAAAACACACGGTTACCCACGCCGATTAAACGGCAGAAAATGGAGGACCAAAAGATGTCATTAAAAGAGTAACAACCACTTTTATATTCATTGCGCGGGGGCCAACACTCACTCCTGATGTTAACGCTAGAGCTAACGCTTAGCTACAATTAGCTAGCTCGTTAGCCTCACCTTCACGCAGGTGTGTTCAGAAGGCCCAGGCTCTCACTGAGTTAGACAAAACAGTCTTAAGTTTGTTTTAGTACTCATTCTTCTTCAGTGATTACGTGTGTCACAGTGCTAACAAACCAAAGTTTACAAAGCGACCACCAAACGCTGGTCTTATTCCATATTTTCACCCTTTCTTTGACTGCATTCACCGTCATCCTTCCACAGGAAATCATGATCAATGACGACACACGCCAGCGAACGCCAGGAGCAAAAGCCACTCTGGTCGAAATGACTCTACCCGCCTATCATCCGCTTCTGATTGGTCGAAATATCTCAAACTACATAAATAATATGCATCTAAGGGATATATGACAGAGTTGAAACATTTCTATTACGAATTACTTCTATCATGACTTCTATTATTGCAGTTTACATCTAGTATTTCAGAATATTTTACTATTCATAATAGTATGGATTACTTCTATTATCATTTCGGTTTACAGCTATTATTACTAATTAAGTTATTTTTTGCAACTATGTATTCACAGGTTTTACATTATTTTATTTTTGCAGCTGAATTGTGGAAACATACTAATCAATAGTGAAATATACTTTTTAAGTTACAGCAGCCTAGTGTTTTTGCTCCAGTCAACAGGTTTTAAGTTGCAGCTGAGATAATGACAGAGGCAGACTGAAAAGAATAAACACTGACCTTCTGTAAATGTCTGTCTCTTCTTTACAAGCTGAAGTATTTGCTGGCTGTGATTGGAGTCCTGTGATGAAAAATCAGGAACAAACATCAGCAACTTTTACACCATCAAAATAAAAGCACAGAAGCTTACTGGATGTTGCAGTTAAAAGTGTCAAAGGATGTAAATGTATGGACTAATTAGTATTAAATTTGAAGGTAAAAGCTGTACTCTTCTATCTTTGTGAGGACCAGTTTGTTTTTAGGGCAAAATCATGACTGTGAAAGGATTTACATCTTCAATAGGAACCAATGAGAGCCACAGACGTCCATATCTAAACAACTCAAGCTAATGTTAACTGATCATTAGGCAGCATCATGCTAAAGCTGTTAATTAGGCAAACAAATGTCATACAACTACATTACACTGCATTATTAATGGTTAATTTTGGGGGCAACAGTAAATCATGGCACCTCCTAGTGGTCAAACCTCTGTCACTATGTTTGCTGTGGTTTGTTTATTGTAAATGTCTAGAATAAAATCATTAAAAAGTTTCTCACTGAACTTTGTTCTAACCATACCTGTAATTTCCATAAGGAATAAATGAATTCCTCTATTTCACATCAAGTATCATTAAAAATAAATAAAAACAACCAACAACTGCAACTTCACATAATACAAATCATCATATTAAGCAAAAATACCAGTATTCTGCTATTCTTTAAATGTAATTAAATCAAAATTAAATATAATTGTTGCTGGAAGAATTTGAGATTTTACATGAAATTAGGATAATTTGGACATGGATAATTTGGCAAATATGGATAAAAATCTTTATTTGAGTCATAAATCCTACACAGGCCTATCAGTATATTAATTTATTTGATACTAACAAGTAAACTATGTTCAAGACAACAGGTCTTAAACTGCCAAACTGCAGCTGAGATAATGACAGAGGCAAAACAACAGTATTGAAACGAATTAACACTGACCTTTTAATCTTAATGTATCTCTTTCCTCTCTTCTCAAGTGTTTCCTGGTTTAACTTTGAGTCCTGTGGAGAAAAGGAGAAAATCAAAAACAACAAACATCAGCAACTTTATATACAATCAAAATGGTTTTTGAACTTCATAATGTCAAAAGATGAAAAGTAATTTAGAGTTAAATTAGAAGGTATCTATCCTTGTGTAGTCCAGTTCGTTTTTGGGGGGAATTTGTAACCGTTTCAAAATGTTGAAGAACCAATGGTCTGAAAGCCACAGACAGAGCATGGATAGCAAAGAAATAATTAAAAAACATAATTTTCACTTTCAAAACTCTGCTCAATCAAGTAAACAAAACTCTAATCACTACTCAACAGCGGATCAATGGATGGCCATGGACAGATTACTACCAGGGACAGGCCCAAGTGGTCTTCATCCGCAATATATCCTGAAAATAGACACACACAAAAAACCTGACTGCAAAGAGCCGCAAAACTAACATGGATGATCACGAATGGACAACTAATTATTACGAAACACAAAAATGGCCACAAATAAACCCGAAATGACCAAGAATGTGCTAAAACTACAAACACAACGAGTCACAATGAGACCCAACATTCAAGAGAAACAAACAAACAAAAAACGAGACGCAAAACGATGCAAAATGACCACAAACAGGCACTCAACGACCAAAATGAAATGCTAAATCGTAATATGGTGACCACAAGGAGATGCAAGATGACCACAAAGAGTTGCAGGCAGACTATCGAGAGATACCCAAAAGTCAAGTCGGGACGCCTTAGTCACTGAAACAAAAACACACGGTTACCCACGCGATTAAAACGGCAGAAAATGGAGGACCAAAAGATGTCATTAAAAGAGTGGGCCAACCATCTTTATATTCAGTCTATGGGGCCAACACTAATTCTGATGCTAACGCTAGAGCTAACGCTTAGCTGCTAATTAGCTAGCTCGTTAGCCTTACCTTCACGCAGCAGGTGTGTTCAGCGTCCAGGCTCACTCGAGTTAGACAAAACAGGTCTTAAGTTTGTTTTAGCACTCATTCTTCTTCAGTGATTACGTGTGTCACAGTGCTAACAAACCAAAGCGACAAAGCGACCACTCAAACGTTGGTCTTATTCCATATTTTCACCCCTTTCTTTGACTGCATTTCTCCGCCGCTCATCTCTTCCACAGGAAATCATGATCAATGACGACACACGCCAGCGAACGTTGGTGAGCAAAAGCTAATTGGTCGAATGACTCTACTCCGCCTATCATCTGCTTCTGATTGGTCGAAATATCTCAAATCACACAAATAATATGCGTCGTACCCATGGATATATTATTAGAGTTGTATGCTGTTTACTAGTTCTTGTAAATACGAAAACATGAATGTCAATGTTATTTATATAATCTTCTCAATAAACAACGGAAAACTTTAAAATATGTCAGAATCTAGTGCCTGAGCTGATGTGAGCTTTTGTCATATTACCTGTCAACGTATAATTTTGTTACTTGCTGTTCCAACACTTCTGGATGTATAATGTTCCTGAAAAAAGAAACTCAACTTTGGGAATCAAACAATGGAAAATCAAAACAACATAAATGTAAAAGTAGGAAGCAAGGCTCCTGTCTAGTGAAACATCATCTTCATCATTGATGAGGCAGAATCCTTTGTCTCCAGCACACAGGGGCAGATTAACTTCATTTTGCTTTGCAGTGTGGGCACTGAAATTCACAGTGAAAAGAACACATAAACAACAGACTGAAGATAATAATGTTGTCTAACTTGTGAAAAGTCCTGTCCAACCCTCTCCATAACCTAAAATGTTGTTGTGCTCCGTGGAATGTTTTGTTTTGTTAAATGTAGATGTGTTTTGACCTTCAGGGCCACCGTAATGAGCCAAATTCACAGAGTTCACACTCGGATCTTCTTTCCGTATAGCGAAAACCTAATGAAAAAGGAGGACTGAGCAAAAGTTAGACACACATTTAAAATATTCAGGGAAATTATCATTGCTCAAGAGTGCTGTTAATATGCAGAACTAAAATAACTGCCTGTAATTAATGTGTTTGGGACTAAATCAATGGAGAGCTCAAGCATCAGAGTTGTCCAAGCTTTCAACTTGTGTGATGCATCTTAAAATATAAACGATCTTTTCCGTTACGCACATTTCGCGCGAAACTCTGTTTGGATCGCTAAAGTAAAGGTGGACTAGTTAGAAATGAGTAAAAAAGATAACGGTAAGTCAAGAGTGAGAGTCATGTCAGGATGTTTGTGACTGTGGCGAGCTGGCTGGCGTTTCTGACACTCGTATCGGACGATGTCCGTTAGATGTCACATATAACCTGTTTGAAAGCTTAGCTAAGAAGCTATCAGCTAACGTTAGCTACATAGCCCATATTCATAATAAGCTAACTGACCTCAGATCTTCTGAAAGTTACTGTGATTACTCTAGAACAGATACGCCCTCTTTTGCACATGACACATTTTAAAGATGAGAATCTAATCACATCATACATGTGTATAAAATAGAGGATTGTTGTTGTTTAGGGGGAATTGCCCTGGGAAAACTATACATAGAAACAACATACACTCAGTTGACAGTTTATTCGCAAAAACTAATGTAGTTTAATAAAACAATCCTGCATTAAATCCTCCCTTCATGAAAGTGATAATGTTGAGGTTGTGCTGAAGCTGTGTTAAAGAAGGGTTAATTCAACTTTACTGTCATATTGGAGGCTGCAGTTAGCGGTGCCGTTTACTGATGGGCGTTTCGACTATGGGCTGAATAACAGAAACACCTCTGTATAATGTAATCCGGTTGAATCAAGTCTAAAACAGTTTCATGAAGATAGACTTTATTGCAGGACTGTTGTATTAGACTGCATTAGTCTTAGATAGGTGTATCTAATAAACTGTCGACTGAGAGTAATAATGGCAGACAACGGTAAAGGCACCTGAATATTAAAAAGTGTTTTATCTAGCTATATTTCAGGTGTATTAAATGTAAAGCAGAAATACATTGAAGTACAGTTTGTGAATGTGTGTGTGTTTGCTCTTGCTGTCATCCACAGGTGCGTCGCTTATCCTCGCCTATCTGAACGAGAAGAACC
Organism: Lates japonicus; assembly: GCA_033238685.1. Taxonomy (NCBI): domain Eukaryota; kingdom Metazoa; phylum Chordata; class Actinopteri; family Centropomidae; genus Lates; species Lates japonicus. The sequence continues at coordinate 5,058,377 of BRZM01000007.1, forward strand.
GGCCCTACAGTGCCCAGGATGTCTTCTGTAATTTGCAAAAGCAGCATGGACTTGGAAAAACCGTAAATTAAACACTTAATCCATAAAATGCAATTGCGTTTGTGTGTAGCTGATAGTAAATGAATGATTGTGTATTTGTGATTCACCAGGCTGTGGTCAAAGCCATGGAGCTGCTGGCTCTAGAGGGCAAGATAAAGGAGAAAACCTATGGCAAGCAAAAGATTTATTTTGCGGATCAGGTTAGTCTGTTCATCTGTAATAGTGTGTCGCTGTGGACATTTAACATTGACAAGTAACATGCACAAACTGTTACTTATAATAATCTTGTATGCTTCAGTTGACCAACTGCTGACCCTCCCTACAGGCTCAGTTCAAAGATGTCAGTGATGCAGACCTGAAGGCGATGGACTGTCAGATCTCAGAGCTCAGTGCAGAGGCGCAGTCCCTCGCACAGAGCTGCAGACAGCTAGATACAGGTGCAGTACACTGTTAATCTCTACAAGATCGTGTCTCCGGACCAAGCATGGTTTATGCCTACCAAAATATTTGCATTTTGCACTGTTAAGCCACAGGATGTTGCTGTCCGATAAGTAAATACAGTAAATGTTTTGCATGTTGTACAATATTTCTTTGAAAGAGGATGTTGTGTAACCGTCTTTGAAATCTGTGATTACAGAGCTAAAAGAGCTCAACAGCTCCCTGACAACAGAGGAAATGATGTCAGAGATCCAGCAGCTTAAAGAAGAGTGTTCTGGTTACAGAGCACGCCTGGAGAAGATAAAGTCGGCCACAAATCATGTCACGCCTGAGGAGAAAGAGAAGGTAGGGGTTGCATTTATGTTTCCTAGTTGCAGCACGCCATCTTAGAAAGCTAGTTTTCATTTGCTGTACAGTAAGCTCGTGTTTTCATTTACAGGTTTACAAAGAGCAGACTGTCTACGTGAAAGAGTGGAAAAAGAGGAAGAGATTGGTAATGTATACAGAGATACAACAATTAGTCAATAAATAGAATTGTCAATCAACAGAAAATTAGGCAGCTACTTTGATTATATAGCAATAGTTTCAGTCATTTCTTTCCTATACAAATGCCAAATATTTCAGACATAAGCTTCTCAGATGTGACAAGTTTCTGTTTTACTTTAATTAAATATCTTAAAATTTTGGACTGTGATCAAACATGTAAACTGCAGACATCACTGTGGCCTCTGAGAATGTGTGAATGCCACTTTTTCACTACATTTTATATATATATACATTTTATATTTACAACTGCTGCTCCTGTACTGCTACTTTGTACTGAAGAGACATACTGTAAGTTGTTGCCACTGAAGCCTCAAACTTTACTGTGTCGTCTCTCAGGCTTCAGACATGATAAATGCAATCCTGGAGGGATATCCTAAGAGCAAAAAGGAATTCCTGGTAAGTGAAAGAAGCTCATAAAATTCACTTTCCAAAACTTCATGGCATCTGTATGCATGTTTTTGCAGTCCAAATGAATAATACACCTGGTGCTGCCCTCACAGGATGAAGTTGGAGTTGAGACCGATGAGGACTGTAAGGTGGCTGTTCCAAGTACTTGAAAGAACAAGAAAACGCTTGTTCAGCTACTTGATGAATGCAAGCCTGTGCGGTGCTTTGCTAGGGAGATCGATTACACATCAGAGCAGTTTGAGCCACAGCACATTACTTTATTTATAGCCTTTCTTTTGAACAAATAGTACATCTTTAATAAAAGCTGAATGGAAAAAACACTTATTGTATTTTAAAGTATACTCATATAAAAATAGCTTTATCACTTTGGTGACACTAGCACTACATCAAGTCATTAGACAGCACTGAGGGATGCTGGTCACCTCATAGGCAACATTGTTTAAGTTTTCCCTTTTTAAAGCCATGAGACCAATCCTAAGCCTATGATGAAAGTGTCTACAAATTTTTTATTATAGCTTTTTGTTGTTCTCATTACATGTTTAAGTCCATCTTGCTGCCATGTTTTTTTTTGAAAACGAAATGAATGAAATAATAAATGACTGAATGTATGAAGCATGGACAGTTATTTGTAATTTTCAGGTATTTCATTCAATATTGCGGCCAAAATATTTATGAGAGAAGCGCACCTCTTTCTCAGCTATCCTAAAGCACTGAAGAGGTTTTACAGGTTCATCGGCTGATTGTTTTTTACCCTTCTGTTGATATCACTCTTTGGATGGTAATATACATTCAGTGGTCACTTTTTTAGGTGCAATACAATTTAACACAAGAGCTCTGCCTTAAATTCTACCCCCCAAAATAAAATAATGTTCAGTTTTTGTTAACACGGTCAGAGATGTAATAATTAACTTATTTTATTAATGTAGGTGTTGCACTGGGCTGCATTATGTTTGTAAATCCAGTTAAACACCACTGCAACCTACAACCTCAGGACAAAAACATTGAACACTTATTTTTTAAAGGCTGAGCTGGTATATTGGATTGCATTACATATTACGGGTGTACCTACTAAAGTAACCACTGAGTGTAAATGGCTTTTGTAAAAGAACTATCAAAAGAAAGTACTTAAAGCAACATGACAAGACAGGGCAAAAATCTGTGTTTCCCTGTGATTAAAGCAGAAATAGTAGAACAACTATGGAAATAAATCTGTCAAAAAATTAGCTTTATGTCATCTATTTGAAAATCACATATTTTCATTCGGTACAGCATGGCTGTAAATCTGTGCGTGGCTCCGTTCAGTATCTCTCCAGGAGCCTGTGACTGGTGTATGCTACAAAACACTTTCATCACAGTGATGCTGACTATCACACCATTTCTAATGAATTGTTACTGATCACAAAAGCCACTGATAAAGTAAACAGCATTTATCATGCTGGCATTAAAACTAATGAAACCCGATTGAAGAGAAAACTGCAATCTGACAGATTCATCAAAATCAAGACTTAACATCATCTCCCAAATAAACATGACATGTATAACTGCAATTGAATGCCTGTATATAAACATGATCACTTCACAATGTGCGGTGTAGCTCAATTAAACTCAAAGTAAATAAACTGTATATAAACAATGATTCACACATTTTATACTTGTATGCTACCTACATTGCACACCTGTCACCCATGAGATTTCAGCATCTTTGTTGGCTCATCACAGCTGCATTAATAAAAACCTCACAGTTTGTCTCTTGCGTGCTACTGATTGAACAGTTAGGAGAAGTGACAGTTGCCCTGCCGTAGAGTAGTAGTGGAGTATTTTCTATTGTATGCTATGGTTCAGGAGTGGTATGGCTGACTCACAATGTTTTGTGCACTGAAGCTGAGAGGAGCCCTTTGATTCAGTATTAAGGTAGAAACTGCTCGATAGTGACAAAGGGGAAGGTGCGGGCTCATTGGTTTTTCCATCACCCTTCTCTATTTCCATTTGTTAAATTACCAAGAAAAGGGGCAGCTCCAGTCACTGCAGACAGTTACTGCAACAAGATGCATGCTGCTGGTTTGCTTGCCCAATGCATTTAACACACATTCATTTGCAAAGTCTCACTGTGAGTTCTGAGCTATTGTGTTTCCCTTGCATTTCTTAGTAGAATAACAGTAAGAAACAGAACAGTCAGGGAGGCTGAGATATATTCAGCTATCTATGTATGTACACTTACAATTAGACTTAAACTAATTAAAATCAAACTGCTCAATCCAATGAAACTTTTCATCTCTGCCCATGGTATGTGGGTTGAGGTAATCCAATTGCAGCCAGGGAGGCACAGATGAGCTGAAGTGAGTGTAAATACTGTGGTGTGGCCTGAGGCTGATAAAAGTTTTTAGTCCACCCTGAGAGGCCAGCGCGAGCCCATAATCTGGGAGTTCAGTCCAGAAGTTTCACTGGATCAATAAACCTGACCACTGAGCTGCCGGAGCACCCCGACCACAAACTCCCTCAGCGTCTGGGGAACAGAAGAAGCACAAACACTATAATTAGCTCAACATTAACAAAGTAGTGCTTATAATTATTACTGTATCCATCTGCTATCCTCAAGGCAATAAAATTGCTCCCTACTTGCGGTGTGCAGTGCTCCTCGATCCAGCTAAAAACACAGGCGGAGAGTTCTTGGAAGCTGTTCACTGACACAGAATTGCTGAATGACTGGAACAGGGAGTCCATGATACTCTGAAAGATGTTGAACTTGACCTGGTCAGACACCTGATCTCCCTGCTGTGGGTTGTTCTGGTGGGCCTTCACTATGTGCTCATAGTTCCTATTAAAAAGACAAATCACTTTTGACTGGCATCACAAAATAACCACTTAATTAATGACCGTGACTGTTAATTAAAAAGGATTCATTCTTTCCATACACTAGATGGATTGGTTTGCCTCCACAGCAAGTTGCAATAAAAATCCCAACGCAGCTTTTAGTCCAGAATATTTCCTTCCGTTTTTTAGATCTGATAGTAACTTTATTTAATGCTGTGTAAGGACTACTATCAAAGCATTTCTAACGCAAGAGTTTTTCTGGTTTTGTCCATGATCAGCACTTCTTTTAAAATCTATCTTCTTATCTGTCTGGATGCAGAACATTCATGACTTTGGAATGCAAATGAGGTTAGTATCTTTTCAGGGTTTGCCTTCAAGTAAACCCTTGTCATAAAAAAGTGGGACTGTGTGGTAGATTAAGGAAAAAAAAGGTATCTTGGCTTTGACAGTTTGCGACTGCTTTCTTACGTTTTCATGATCTTCAGTGCCATCACTTCTTTCCTCAGTACAGAAACTTCCTCCTCTTGCTTCTTCTTTTCTTTATGAAGAAAATGGATGTAGTCAATTGCTGAAAAATAAAAAGAAAAATGCATCAGTCAGGGATTTCTTCACTGCACAAGGACTGAAGTACATTGTGGCAAGTTTCCATCTGCCCAGAGGTGTTGTCCCTCCACAGCCATTTGCTAAATACTGAAATTTTTGCCATTTCCTCTTTTTCCACCTTGTAAAAAAATCCCTATCTCTGGACTGTGCGATAATTGTCTCCAACATCCTTCTATTGATTCTGGGTGACCTGAACATATACTAATTTATACCTTTGTATGCCCTTTGTTCTTTCCCATTTTTGCTTGCCTTTTGTAATGTGAGCCTGTCAGAATGTATCTGTTATTGTAGATTTATATCATGTGACTGAGGTGAGAAATAAACCAGTGACCCTGTCAGATTCTGTTGCATGTTCAACCAATTAAGCTTCTCAGGATTCCACTGAATGCTCTTTGGAAAACAACCTGATAATGATGCCAATTTTGAAAGCTGAACAGAAAACTCTGACCTTTACTGACTTTCTCAGTAAATGTTTTATTAGTCTTACTATTAGTCCTACTTCTGTTCTTATTGCTACTATTACTATCAGTATTATAATTGCAATTACCATTATTGCTATTAATAGTAGAGATAGACCGATATGGTTTTTTCAGGGCCGATACCGATTATTAGTAGTCAAGGAGGCCGATAACCGATATTTGGAGCCGATATTCGGAGCCGATATTCATTTGCAGTAAAAGTGAAAATATTGGCGTCAAAATTTTGGATAATACAAACTCCAAAACTTAACTTCGTTTAAATGCCTTTAAGCATATGTTAATTAAACAGCTTTTCAGATTTGCAACATGTTAAAGGTTTTTTTTTATCTTAGACAATAGACATCATTGTTTTAAAATTCTAACAAAAAGTGCAGATAGCGCCCAGGCTCAGCAGCATGTCTTATAAAGTTAAATGAAAACTTAAACAAATAAATAGCTCACTAAAGTTTTCTACAATAAATTAAGATTTCCAAAATTCAATTGAGCAGCACCAGATTGTGGTGCAAAAAGCAGAGTTGTTCAGTGTGTGTGAGCACTGTGCACGCACAGCTTTCACTGCTGATTGGCTGTTACCCGTGGCTCTGCGTGTAACCAATCAGATGGTGCTGTGAGCGGGACAATGCTGGAGACAGAGTAGTGACTGCAGACAGAGAGGAGCAGCTGCATCGGAGCCAAAATAACCCAGTTTTAAGTTGATCTCTTATCGGCCGTCGGATTTTAAAAAAGGCCGATGCCGATATGCGTTAAAATGCCAATATCGGCACCGATAATCGGCCCAGCCAATAATTAGTCTATCCCTAATTAATACCACTTTACATCTCTATATGGAATTTGCATTATGACATGTTCTTCTTACCCTATATAAATAAAATTGACTTGACTTATACTTACAATTCCATTAGTTTCATGGTTGACCTATGAGTGTTCATCCAATAAGACAACATCACATCTTACTTTTCTGCAGAATTGTAGCCTTGCTGATCTTCTGTGCTCCCACTGCAAATTCAGACTGCTGCTGGCAGGTTGGCACTATCGCCTGGAGATCATCATAACCTTTCTAAAGTTAAAGAAAATAAAGTCATTAATAACAACTCTACAACTCAACTTAACAAGTCAAACTTTTTAAAATGCGTGGTCCATCGGATGTAAGTCACAGAGACCTAGTGCAATCTGCTGTGGTCTTACCTTGATAGCATCCCTGCGCTTCTGCTCAGCCTGTGTGTGCGCTTGCCTCCGCCGATCTTTATATTCATCCTTATATGACGTCTCACGCCTGTAGTCACTGTCTTCATCATCTATTCAGGAATATATCAAGACTCAGATAATTGACATGCCTCTGACAGTGACTGATTTACCTTTTGACATACTGACAAACAATAAAGAGAAATTCTCGTTGATATTGTGAAGAGAAAACAAATTTTAAAAGTTGGTCTAAAACTGTAACAAGATTACTGTCTTCTGACAGTGGGCTATTTAGTTTCCCAGAAAGATGATGAATTTAAAAATGTATTCTTGCCAACACTGGGCCACTTTTCATCTGAACAGGATACATGTGGAGAAGCTGTTTCATGCTTCAGTAAAGTCATGCTGATTCCTGCAATGTGCTTCAAACTGGCCGTCAGACTGACAGTCTGCCATTGATCTAAAACCCTTGTCAGCAAACAAGCAACTTGAAAAAAAATAAAATAAATAAAAATATAAAAACCTGTTCACAGAATCCAAATAAAAATTATGAAGAAAAAACAGTTCTACATGCACTGAGGTTTATTAAACAGAATTATACAGTATATAGTTCTGTTGCTACTTTAAAGCTCTCTGTTATAATTATATAATTATAACCTATAATATATCCTATTGGTTGCCTACGTGCCCTGTCATGCTCCACTGCATGAGAAAAAGCACAGTGAGCCCTCTAATGAGCAGCAGAACAGGTTTTTCCTTTCATAAATAGCAGGAAGCAAGATGAAAGAAAGCAGGCTTTGTGCCCATGTATTTTTGATGAAAGGTGACATACAAATAAGCCTATTATGTTAAGAAATTACATTTTAAAATGAGTAACCGAATTAAGACATGGCATGCATTTACATCACAATTTAAATGTGGCACAAACAATGTCAGATCCCCTCTGATACAACCACAGTACCTGTGTTTGGTACCGAAGAGGCACTTGTCGAGCCGATACTGTTGGCCCTGGACACGACGGTACCCTTTCTGGCAGTTTCAGCAAAGAAATCTACAGAGAAAAGACAGCAGGCATCAAAGATCTCTCACTGCAAGACCAGGAAAATACTGACATACTAATCTCAGCCACCAGAAACACAAGGTCACAATCACAGAGTGTAAATATCAAATGATATGACAAATAACATGATATGAACTGACTGAATACTCACTGTGGTCAAAGCCACTGTCGCTGAAGGCACCATCTGTCTGCCGTGCCATCACCAGACAACAGGAGACAGAGAAAGGAGAAAATAGAGGTTGAGAGGCTGGAATAATAAGGGGAAAAACTGTGCTGCCCCAAATATATTGACAATAGACCAACAGCTAGCTGGCCTGATAGACTCTCTAAACCCCCACTGAGCATTGCCCTGATTTGTCCCGCTCAAGTATGCAGGTGGTAAAGAGCTGGACTAAATTAGTACTTCAATCACAGATCCACTGTTTGATCTAGAGCACCATAACACAATAGTTAATGTGTGGTTCCCAAAGTGAGTTCTCTAATGCTTCCAGGGGCATAACCCAGAAAAAAATTGTTACACTTTAACACTAAATCCTGCTATATGTTTACTGTGTTTGACATAGACGATCCCATACCAACCAAAGGTGTCACTCTCTCCAACTGCACTAGAACCACATTAAAAATGTTGCCTAAATAAACCTGTATCAAATGTTAGGTCTCTGGATGAAAGTTTGTATGTAGAGATCAACAAATTTGTTCTTTTTAATTACATATAACGGTCGTGTTCACTTACATGTTCATAGATAATTGTGAGACAGCCCATATCAATGAGGTGAATTTACATAATGGTAATTATATATCGCTTTATGGACAGCTTCAGCTTCAGTACTTCAGACAAAGCTTTTTTTTTTTTTAAACTAATGTTTCCCCCAAGATCAATTTCGTGGGGCTGCAAACAGCCCTGATATTGCAAACTAACAAAAGATTGTATATGGTAGTACCACTCAGTCTCATCAATAATCCTGCACTTCACTTCCACATGGACTTTTAAAAGGAAGGAAAACACACAAAGACAGAAAGCATTGTTTTGTCCGTGTGGGGAGTGTGCAGCTATATTCTCAGAACACATTAATTGTAAATGGGGAACACGAGTTTCCCCCTTCATAACGTTTTGTTTACTTAACTAGCTAGCTAACTGCTATAGTGCTACAGCAAGCTAACGTTAGCTGTGAAGCTAACAAAGCTTCTGCTCCTCCATAACATTAGCAAAACGTCAACTTTAAGAGAAAAACAACGTTTGCCAACTTAACACTGCTGTCACACAACAGACATATGAATGGATTTGACAAAAAGTCGAGGTTAACTAACTTGAGTTACTTACTTTCCAGTGGTCCTCTGGCGACGTTGTCAGGTCCGTCATTTTGGAATGCAACTTACACAGCATTGCTGCATTCACGTCCATCTCGTAGATTTCAGCTTTGCTACCAGTTTCGGAAAACTGAACTCCAAGTATCCCGTGATGGAGAAAATATTTACACCCTTTAATTACAATAAAGCTAGGGCTGCAACTAATGATTACTATCGATTAATCTGCCGATTATTTTCTCGATTGAGCAATTGTTCGTTTAGTCTATGAAACATCAACAGGTGAACAACGTCCAAGGTCCAAGGTAAAATCTAAACTTCAGTCAAACACTATCCAAAAGGTGTTCTATGAATTATCACTGATGACTACGAAAAGCAGCTAATTCTCACAGATGAGACGCCAAAGCCAGTAGATCTAAGCAGCAGCTCTAAATACAACAATGTAAAAATGCCGTGCACCCATTTAAAGAAGCTTGAATATTACCACAAATTCAGGAGTCCAACGTGCAGTATTTGGTTTAAAACACACAGGGGCGCTGTTGGACAACCCTCTCAACCTTGACAGTCAGCATCCACCCTTTATCTGACTGCCACAAGCAATCTGACCTCACTTGAGGAGAAATGACCAAAACAAATGTAACCCCAGGTCAGAGCAAATTAAGTTGCCTTCAGGAAAATGAATGGCTCCAGTGAAGTGCAAGTAGACTCATGGTAAAGTGGGAGAATGTTTCCTGTGCTTCATTTTACATCTGCATTTGTATGGTTAGTATGTGTTTCCTCAACCGTGGACACTCTTTCTGCTTTCTTTAATCTCTGTACTACCTTATCTTACTCATCATCCACCTACTGCATACACGGTAGGCTACGCCTAACGGTTACCGTGTTTATCTTCCACTCTGTCCTCCACCCCAGGTTCTGTTGCTGTCATGCACAGGAAGTTACTCTTCTGCTTTTGTGCTTCTGTGGTTTCTGTCTGTGTTACATAGTGTGTCACGCTCCCCTCTCCTTCCTCTCACACACGCAGCTCGCTTGAACTAACCTCACCAGAGCAGTTCTCGGTCAAGTAGTGTAGAGAAAAGTGAGCTGACACATCAGTGGGTCTTTTCTTAGAGCCCAACAGGCTCAGACAAGGCTTGTTACCTTATTCTCAAAGGTACTTGGTAACAGAGACAGTGACAGGTTGATGGGAGGACAGACATGAGGACAAACTACCTTCTTTCATCACACACCCTGTCCTCAGGACCAAGGCAGAGGCAGTAGGCCAGTGGCTAGATGTTCTTCTCACTGAAGACCCAAAGACTTGGTTTGCTTTAGGCCTGCTTGCTCTAGTGATTTGGAGTGACCACTTTTTGTCACTCTGTCTTCGGAATACACTGATTTCTCAGGAGAAGGGGTTTGTGTACAGCTTTCCCCCTGGATTACTTGTGGAGATTAGTGATGGGGAATGCGGCTGCAGGGGGCTTGGAGCAGGAACCGACTGAGGGGCGAGAGGCCAGGAACTCAGTCGGGGCGGCTTCGGGAGTGAGTGACCACACACCAGCCTTGCCGAAGAAGCAGCCTGCTCCCCCCAAACTGCCCATGCCCCCAGAGGAGGAGCTGGAGGAACGCTTCAACGTGGTGCTGGTGAGTGGCTGAACAAGATACTAGAAGGCCCACACCCTTAATGCACATGAAAGCACTGAGATTATGTACTTGGTGTGTTACAAGGATAGGAAAATTATCCAGGAGTCACAGAAATAACAAACCACATCCAATTTATCATCTGTACTTTAAAGTTGTGATAAGTAGCGAGTATTCTGAGTCCTGAATTGAACATTTTTGCTGTCTGACTCACTGGTGCTGCCAAAAACCAATTTTAACCGAATAGACTTGACTAAATATGATGTCTGCCTTTTCCCATTTGTAGTCTCGCAATCTTTTAGAATATCTAAATCTAGAAGCCAATTTTTCTGGTGGTTACAGAGAGCAGAACTTTACAAAAATAACGTGCTCTAGCAAAGAGTAATCTGTCATTTTGCCCAATCGTATTTGCACAAAGGTCATCAGTAATTGCTCCATTCAAAGCAGGGATGCCACAATAAACACAATGTTATCAGCGAGTTGCAAGATTCATCAAAGTACTTCTATCCTTCACTGTTTGATTTTTTTGAAAATGTCAGACTAGGAACAGGGCTATTGGTGCACACGCAGGCAGCTGGCCCCAAGGGGAAGTTGAGCAACACATTTACATGAGAGAGACCATAAGACCGGAAAGCAACTGTTTCACCATTCTTTCAACAGTCTTACAACAAATTGGAAAGCATAAAGCCCTGCAATAAATATTTTTATAAATGTTGAAGAATCTGTGGCATCATAAAGCATAAAACAAGTTGTTTAGCATCAGGGACAATGAAACACTTAAATCAGGTTACTTTTGCTGCGTATTTGTGGTGAAAAAACAAAAAAACAAAAATCAAATTTATTACAGAAGAATTCCACTTAAGTTAAAGATCTGGTTTTTGTGTCTTAGGCTTGTCTAAATCATGTCAATGAGCATAAAAAGCCCCAAGTGAACTACAGAGCAACATAACTGTAAATTGTGATGTCATGCTGATCTAGTCCATCCTGTCACATCAACACAGAGTTCAACTCTGTCAACCTCTACACCTTGTCTTAGGTTTTAAACCTAATTGAGCTTCATTTACCCCATGATTAAATGCTCTCTGGTGAAACAACAACAACAACAACAAAAACATTCCCTTTCATTTTTTATGACACTGCATTTAAGACACAAGTGAAGCAAAAGTTCACATAAACAGATTAACAGCAGTCATGTTTCCACCATGGATTATAGTAATTATCCACTTGAAGAGAAGGCTATTTGTTTGTAATTTGTTTAATGACATGCTTTTATAAAGGAAACAAGCAAGATTCTTTTTCCAGTGACATTTGTGGCGTTTGTTGTAACTAAAATGAAAAAAGGCAAATAGGTTTTTATCTGGTAATGCCTTAACAATTACTTGCAAAAGTAGCACATACATTTCTAAAATGCCAACATCTACCCACATATTCACTCAAAATTCTGTAACTTTACCTCAAAATTACCAAAACAAGTTGACAGTTTATGAATTATTAAAGGGCTATCTAGTAGAGTAACAAACATTTTATTAGTAGATATAATAGGTATGAATAAATTCTATAACACTTTCTTGTATGTGTGGCTATTTCACACGAGTTGACAAAACATCTGAGAATGCAAATGTCATAATGCTTGAAGACAAGAGAAGTGTGGCTTTAGGGTTAACTCTTTCACAATATCTGTATGACATATTCAACTTAACTTGGAAACTGAACAAAGATGGCCTGTGCCATTTCAGGCATTTTATGAAAGTATGACCTCACTTCCTCTTCTGGCAAAATACTTCCAAACTAAATTTCAGGCAGATGTCATTCTGTTTTTTTCTTAAGTGTGAGAATTCATGTGCTAACTCTACGGGGAAATGAGAAGTGGACTTTCTTCTTCATTTCTACATTGTTCTTAAACTTAAGGAAATTATGCTTGTGCATACAAGTGAAGGCGTACACAAAAAGAACCTTTTTCAAGACATTTGGCAAGTTTTGTACCACAAAACCCACAATAAGATCCCTCCCTTGCCCCACCAAGAACGAGGCTTGAGCTCCCCGGCGACAAAGCAGCAGGGCCATTTCCGTTTTTGCTTCTCTTTTTTTTATTAAGGTGTGAAGAAGAAACTACAAACCATCGCTTGAATGTACACACTGGTAGATTTAAGGTCAACTCCCAGTGTGAGATGAAATGATTAGCCTAGCCGGTAAATCATCACTGGAGTCTTCAGATCAGGTGCATAAGCAGCGTTAGGGATGGTAGGTAAATACTGAATTTGGGCTCATTAAACCATTCAGTTCTTAGGCCATTTGAATAGAGGAATAACCTTTACATCAAGAATGAAACATTTCAATGTAGGCTGAGGGCGATAACTGAAATTGAAACTGTCTGGGCACTAATATGTCAACTCCTTTTATGTTTGACTCAATCTGTTCCAACGAGTTATAAAGGTGGGGGGATTCTTCATCTGCGTAAAATTCTCCATACAGTTAAGCTAAATGCTTAATCTTAGTTGAAAGTCAAAATTTATACAACTGCAATAGTTTTAAATTTAAATTGTGATGATATCACTTTTAAAATTGCTATCATAATGTCATGAATGAAACCAAAAATGCATTAAAAATAGTAGGTGTGGGTGTTCTTAGTTTTATATGTGCCTTGTTTGATCAACATCTTTATCATTATTAAAGATCCTTTACTTGAGTGGTTAAAGGTCAAATGTGACATTTCATAATCATGTGAACGAACACTCTAAGATTAGCTGATCATTATGTTATGAAAATACTGTATTCTGAGGTACATGGTACCCACTGACAACCATCAATACATACATGTAAACACTGAGTCATCTGTGCTTCCGGCACTTTGTCAACGCCCTTCTTTCTCTATACTGAAAGTGCATTTGTGGTTTCTAAGATTTTAATATTGTTGCATGAGCGGGAAAGATGAAGAAACGATCACATCAACAGTGATACTTAGGTACTGAATGACAGTGGAGGTGTTAAGGTGAATTGCGTGACGAAGATGAAGTATATGGTTTCAGAATCATACTGTTGGGTGTAAATTAACCCTCATTACTAAGATTCTTTAAGTTGAAACAACCTGTCTATTCTTTCCCTCTTTCAGAGCCACATGAACTTGCCCCCAGATAAACTGAAGCTACTGAGTCAATATGACAATGAGAAGAAGTGGGAATTAGTCTGTGATCAGGTAAGAGCTTTTAAAAAAAAAAAAAATTTCAATGAGGTGGTTTCACAATTCCACCTCAACAAATGTGTAATCAAACTGAGAAGGAGCCTAGAACTGATTCCTTCACCGGGACTGAGTTGACACAAAGTACATAAACACCCAAAGTGGATATGTGGTAAAGAACAGAGTGCACTGTCAAAACCGTGCAGCACAGTTTCTGTGGTGGCGAGTGATGGAGGCGTTGGCATGGAAACAGAGAGCGGTTTGTGTCTGTTGTATTTACGCAAGCAATAATAACTACAGTTGTCGTTGCACTGGTAAATGTCTCCAGTCTAGTTATTGTTTCTCGGTTGTTGCTAAAATTAACTGTCAAAGGCAACTTTTGTCTCAGTCCTCTGTGAATGTTTCTTCCCCAGGAGCGTTTCCAGGTGAAGAGTCCCCCATCCACATACCTGTCCAAGATCAAGAGCTTTTACCAGGATCAAGGAGGGGTGTCTCGCAGGGTCAGTGTGAAGCATCATCCTCCTTTTCACATTTGACACATATTTAGTTTTCAATGGTGTCTTGACTCTTAAATCTTGTGCTTCTTTAGCTGAAGAAAAGGATCCAAGATGCAACTCAGGTCCTTAAAAATTTGGAGATATCACTTCGCACCAATCACATTGGGTAAGCTTGCTGAGTTATTTTTATGTGTAATGTGATTTTGAGTCATTTTTGTTCTACCCTGTAGCAAATTTTATTCTTTTATTCAAGAATAACATGTCTTTTTTTATTGTATTTTTTTTTAGCTTGAGATATTATTTAAAGGTGCCCATTGGAATTTTCTTGTTAAGACTTATTTTTTTACATTCAGTGGAACAAGATGTGAAACCAGTGACAGGTGTATCACACTGCCCATGTGCTACCTCGTGTGCATGGGTATTTTTGTGTGTGGACGTTACAAACAATATGAGCGCTCCATAGGGCTACTAAAGTCAAAAACTCAACAGGGTACCTTTAAGACAGGTGTTAAAGAAATTAGGTTTTCACTTATTTTTGTTATTATTATGATCAGTGGTCAGTTTGAGCTGGTGAGACTTCAGCTGAACACCAGTCACTGTTTTCACAAGCCACAACAACAGGATAATTGTAAGAGCTAAAATGTGGTGCAACAGTAGCACTCAAGGGCAAGAGTCATAGTCAGAAAATGGCTCTGTAATAGCAGTTAGACAGCATCGACGATCTAAAGTTTCATCATCGGCTACTGGTCACACCAGACCAACTGTGTATTGAACTGAGCAAGAGTGTGTTTTAATGCTTATGAATTCAACATTTCATTGATAAGAGCAAGATGTGTTATTTCTTTTGTCGAAAGTTAAAAAGTTATTGCTTTAAGTCCAATCCCAGTGCAGAATCTATGATATGTAATTCAAAATATCTCTCTATCAACATTTCATTCTTCATGCTTCATTTTGCTTTGGGTCTTTTTGTAGATGGGCCCAGGAGTTCCTCAATGAGCAAAATAATGGTTTGGATGTTCTGGTGGAATACCTGTCCCACGCACAAAGTGACGCCTCGTAAGTACCAGCAGAGTGTGAAAACAGCCTCAGGACCTGATGCTGCTCTTATTTGTCACCATGGATGTTTATTTTGTATCTCTGTCCTTTGTAGGTTTGAGGTGGAAAGTGTTGAAAATGGCGGTACCATGTCCGACAGAGGAAAGCCCGCCGAGAGGTCGATGGAAGATTTGACCAAGAGCTCCAGCAGCTCTCATTCACATGGGATGACCAGAGCTGCTCGTGCGCTGACTGTAAGGTGAGAAGATCTAGACAAGAAAGACTTTTTACAGCATTTACGAGAAAAAGATTTCTAGACACTGACATGATCGTGTATCCAGTGCATGCCACATCATAAATTCCTATTAAAGAGGAACTTTCAGCTCATGCAGTTGTACATACTGTATAGTCAGAAAATAGAATCATTCAAGGAAGAAGTGGTGTGATAGTGGCATGTTGTAGTGCCACAGAGGTAACCAGATGCCAGTCTGTCACACTGAGCCTCATATTTTTCTGTCTGCAAATCAATTGTTGTTTATTTTGCATATGTAGGTCCAGATCCACAAATATTTCATGAATACAAATGCTGTCATAAATAGTGACAGCCCTGATTGATTAACCAACCAGTGTGTAAAATATGAAACAAACAATGCAGTGGATTAAATTCCTCTTTAACTTAATCAATATGTCATCATTATTAATTGTATACCACTCTGTTTATTTCATATCTTATTGATGCTAGACAGCACTTCCTCTTTAAAATGAGACATCCCAACCATGACAAACACCTCAATTTCCCACACTCTATTTCATTCACATCTTTTGCTCATTTGTTGAGTATTTAATTCTTCAGTATTGCTTCCACCTGATGACAAATATTAGCTGTCAGACAGACACAGTGGATTTCTAAATTGAAACACTGCCGGAAGTTGTGTTATAATTAGCAAACAACTGCTAACAACAAGCTCAAAACAGTTTTCTATCTATCTATCTTAGCATTTCTGAGCCTCAACGTCAAACCATCTACACATACAATAACATCTCTTAAAGTATCAATTCATGTGTCCATACGCTTGTTATTCCTCAACAGAATAAGCTCCACTCTGGGAAACAAAATGCATAAGAAGTCCCATTCATCCAGCCAGAGAGATGATGTACATGTGTGCATAATGTGCCTGCGAGCCATCATGAACTACCAGGTAGAGTTTTAACATCCTCTCCTCTTACAAAACAAAAATTTGTTCTTAAAGCCAGTAATTGCCTGAGTGCTTTGCTGGAAAAAAAGAAAATCACAAATTTGATCTTAATATTTTGCAGGGAAGTTTTTTTTTCTTCTCAAACCAAACACAAGCACTCTTCCTGCATCTTTAAACATATCATCTCTCTGGAGAGCAGCTGTTTATATTTTCCTTCCTTTCCTATTGCCTTCAGTCTGGTTTTAACCAGGTGATGACTCACCCGCGCTGTGTGAACGAGATCACCCTCAGTCTCAACAGCAGGAATCCCAGGTAAGTGCTTTTGTGTGTTGAGACAAAGTGTGTGTGCTATCTGTCTGTCTGTATCCACATCTGTCATTGTCATTCTCCTCTCACTGCGACAGGACCAAAGCCCTCGTGTTGGAGTTGCTGGCTGCCGTGTGTCTCGTCAGAGGAGGACATGACATCATTCTCTCTGCTTTTGACAACTTCAAAGAGGTGAATTGAGTTTTTCTTAGTATTTCACCATAATGTGATGGTCTCATTTGACTTTTGTTCAGTCAGTCATACTGTTTTTTTCAGACATCCCCTCTTTCATTACTCATCTTGTGACTAACACAGTCCACCTCTCACATGCACTATAGTCATAATTTTAGCACATGTAGAGCAGTCATGTCTGTCCCTGTAATGCTAAATGTGAGTATAGCGCAGAGCTAAGAATATAACTATATGTAGACTGAGATAGGCTACCACATGTACCAGGGACTTTTTTGGCACTTATGCTCCCCATACGCCCCCATGTGGGCAACAATTAAAATGCATGTTCAGATAAGATAATATTTTTTCTCAGGTGAGCAAAGAAAGGAACCGCTTTGAGAAGCTGATGGAGTACTTCATCAATGATGACAGCAACATTGACTTCATGGTAGGTCTACAAATGTGCAGTATACACCCTCGCTGACTGTTTCACAAATAAATGGACTGTTAAGTTGTAGATGCACTTGTGATTTAACCATCATTGCATCTGTTTCTAGGTGGCTTGCATGCAGTTCATAAACATTGTGGTCCATTCAGTGGAGAACATGAATTTCCGCGTTCATCTACAGTACGAGTTCACTCACCTTGGATTAGACAAGTATCTAGAGGTGAGTATACATAAAACGTCAGCATCAGTATAAACCATGTTTTACCCATAACACCAAAAAAGTTAAAGCTGCTATATTTATCCAGCTGGTCAGTTCTAATGACCATTCTCTTCCTCATTTAGTAGGATGTTTCTGTTGTATGCTCATCACGTTTCCCTTTACTTTTTGCTGAATACACACATAATACACAATAACTTCCCTATTCAGCCCCTCTCCCATTGTAAAACACTATTACAACCATATTCTGCATGTAGTACCAGCTGCTTATAGTTAGTAACTGTCAAGTTACAAGAGCACTCAGTTGCAGAATACCAACTGTCATATTGCAGTTCAGTCTTTCTTCATCACAAACTATGTACATTCTTACACCCATAAATACCATACTTATTATCATACCGAAACTTAAGTTACTGTGCATAATACATCGTTTTTGTTTGTGTTTGTGTGTTAGCGTCTGAAGGAAACAGAGAGTGAGAAGCTGCAGGTCCAGATCCAGGCCTATCTGGACAACGTGTTAGATGTAGGGGCCCTGCTGGAGGATGCTGAGAACAGAGGAGGGGTTCTGGAGCATGTGGACGAACTGCAGGAACACAATGTACAGGTCAGCCACAAAATAAAGAAAAAGAGAAATCTCAGTGAAAAAAAAGTGATTTTGATGTTGTGATGTTAAGGCAACATTGTGTGTGTGTTGTGTTGCAGCTGAGTGCCCGGCTTCAGGATATTGAGAATCAGACGACAGGGCGAATATCTGAACTTGAGACTCAGCTCATGCAGGCGACCAAGGAGACCGAGCTGCTCAAAGTAAGTGCTGCTCCATGACATGTACAATGTTTAACAAGATTAATTAGCCAAGGAAGGTGAGCCGTCTGCACAGTGATTAGTTATAATGAGGTCAAAAGACCAGCAGATGACTTTATGTTAATAATCTTAATATGAAAGTGAAAATCTAATCTAATCTTCAACATGTTAGTGGCATGGCTCAGTGGATGGCAACGTCAGTCTGTTGGTCTGACAGTCCACAGCTGTCTGATGGATTGATATGAAATGCTGAGTGGACATCTATGGTTCCAAGAGGATGAATCCAAATTACCTTAGTGTCTAGACAAGCGTTGGATGGTTTGCTGTGAGATTTTGTACACACATTCATGTCCCCTCCAGGATGCATTTTAATAACTTGGGTGATCCTTTCACTTTTCATCTAGCATCACCACAAGGTCCAATACTCTGGTTCATGACCAAATTCCTGCAAAATTAATGGCATTTTTGTCTGCCTCAGCTGTATGCTGTGTTTTGTGCTAATTAGCAAATGTTGGCATGCACTAAACTTAGATGGTAAACATGCTAACATCGTCTCCTATAAAGCCTGCAGACAGACTGTGTACTATAAGTTTTTTGTGTTTTTATCTTACAGGAAAGCCTGCGAGAATCCTGTTCCCAGGTTAGTGCTTTGCAGCAGAGAGAAAGAGAGCGGGAGCTGGACAGGGAGAGGGAGAAGGACAGGGAGCGCCTGAGCACCTCTGCCCCTCAGACCACCTCAGAGCTGGAGCAGAAGATCCAGGAGCTGCAGGACAAGGGGCTGATCCGACTGGGGCGGAGTGCCTCAGGAGGTCTGGACATCCAGGTTGTTCCTGTCACGGTGGTCGAATACGTCCAAACTCCGGCCCCGGCCTCAGCCACTCCGCCCAGCGCTCCAAGCCCTGCTGATTCAGCCCCCCCAGCATCTAGCCCCGCTGCCTCTGTCCCTCCCCCACCTCCTCCCCCACCCCCACCCCCTCCTGGTGGTCCAGGGGAGATTGCCTCTTCAAATATTGTGCCCCCACCTCCCCCTCCACCTCCTCCTGCTGCCGGAGGAGGCCCACCACCTCCTCCTCCCCTACCTGGTGCTGGACCCCCACCTCCTCCTCCCCCACCTGGTGCTGGACCCCCACCTCCACCTCCCCCACCTGGTGCTGGGCCCCCACCTCCGCCTGGTTTTGGACCCCCGCCACCTCCTGGAGCTCCAAACACTCAGTCTGGTGAGGGGTTTGACAAGAATCTGAAAAGTGCTGCAAATCAAATCAGTAAAGTTCTGATTTGTTTAATCAGTTGTCTTCTTTTTCGGTTTCTTCAGGGCTTAAGAGCAAGCAGCCCATTCAGACCAAGTACAGGATGCCATTGTTAAACTGGCAGCCCTTAAAACCAAACCAGGTGACAGGCACCGTCTTCACTGAGTTAGATGATGAACAGGTCTTATCGGTAAGAATATTCATCTTCCATTTTCCACTTGTACTGTCCAGAATACCCTTAGAGAAAACTGTAGTTTCTTATGAGCATACTTTTTTATCTTCACTTTCTCTGCTCCCTCATTCTGTCTACATCAGGAGTTGAACATGGAGATGTTTGAGGAACAGTTCAAGACTAGGGCCCAGGGTAATCCAACAGACCTATCCAATGTGAAGAAGAAGGTGGCCCAGAAGGCCCCCAGCAAGACATCCTTGATTGATGCCAACAAGGCCAAGAACCTTGCCATCACTCTACGCAAGGGAGGAATGAACCCATCCAAAATCTGCACCGCCATAGAGACGTACGTGCTTCTGTTTCATTGTGGACCTTTTCTCAAACATCCTCTTTAGGACTCTTTTTCTTATATACTTACTGATGTGTCAATACTGTTTTGTACAGGTATGACCAGGAGTCTTTGTCCATAGACTTCCTGGAATTGCTTGAGCCCTTCATACCATCAGACTTTGAGATGAAGCTGCTGCTTAACTATGAGAAGGATGGCCGCCCGCTGGATGCGCTAACCGATGAGGACCAGTTTATATTACGCTTTGGGAAGATTCCTCGTCTGACTCAGCGAATCAACACTCTCACTTTCATGGGCAACTTCCCGGACACTGTCAAACGCCTGCAGCCGGTCAGTTTGTCAAATGCACTGTAGCTTGGGTTGGAAGAGACCGAGGTTTTAACCAGATGTATTGATTTTGTTTTTACTTCATCAACAGCAACTGGACTCCATCATTGCTGCGTCCATGTCCATCAAGTCTTCAACCAAACTGAAAAAGATCTTAGAGGTAAGTAAAAGACAATACAACAAATGTTGATGTGGCCTCCAAATGTGTGATTTTAAATAAGTCATCTCATGTGTTTCCCTTCAGATTGTTCTCGCCTTCGGTAACTATATGAACAGCAGTAAGAGAGGTGCAGCATATGGTTTTCGGCTGCAGAGTCTGGACCTTGTAAGTAGCTTTTGTTTGTAGATTTACTCTCTCACTTTAAGAAAACCTCCATAACCAAATCAACTTTGTCCATATCTTTACTTCTCAGCTGTTGGAGACCAAATCTACAGACCGCTCACAGACGCTACTTAACTTCATTACTAATATCATCCAGGAAAAATACCCAGACTTGGCCAACTTCCACACCGAGCTACACTTTGTAGACAAGGCTGCGCTTGGTACATGCACACACACACACACATACACACATACTCAGGCTGTCCAGTTCTGGAGCATGTTATATAAATCAGGCATGGCGCTAAGCTCTTATCTCTTTCTTTGCCAGTATCCCTGGATGGCATTCTTCAGGATATCCGCGCATTAGAACGAGGGATGGAAATGACCAAAAAGGAGTTCCTGGTGCAGGATGACAGCCCGGTGTTAAAGGAATTTGTCAAAACGAACAGTGAGCAGCTGGCATCTCTGATCAAAGACAGCAAGACAGCACAGGTTAGCCTGCAGTTCATATCAAACTCACACAACTCTGAACGACATCTTACCAAATGCTAATACATATACATTCACTTCCAGGAGGCTTACGGCTCTGTGGTGGAGTATTTCGGAGAGAACCCGAAAACCACACAGCCTTCCATGTTCTTCCCAATGTTTGGGCGTTTCATAAAGGCCTACAAGGTGAGGATGTTTGTTTGTTTTTTTTTCTGATACTTATCCATCAGGGCGTGTTGCAATGAATGTTGACGGTTTTTCCCTGAACTGAGCGCAGATAGCACAGCAAGAGATTCAGCAGAAAAAGAAGATGGAGAGTGAGAGCAGTGAGGAAAAAGAGACATCATCTCCCAACAAAGCTGGGGCACAAAAGGTAAGAGATTTAAGGTTCAGTGTAAAAGAATTAAGTACCATAGATTTGTATTGACTGGTAATCCTTACTTGTATAGGCCATACAGCAAAAACCATCACATGAAACAGAAATTTGTGACTATAGCCCATGCCACTCTTTTATTTTTTAACTTTTACCAGGGGCCAATGATGCCCAAAATGCCCCAGATGGACCTGATAGCAGAGCTGAAGAAGAGGCAGGTTAAACCGCAGGTGCGCGAAGGGAAGGACGGCGCTCTGGAGGATATCATCACAGGTGCGTTAACATGATGCTTCCCAGAGGAGACACATGGGGGATATTTTAATACTGCATGATTTGATATTTAAATTCCAGTTAAAATTCTGCTTTCATCTCAATAAGCCTGTCCTTGCTTTTCCTCAGATTTGAGAAACACACCATACAGGCGGACAGATGGTCGACGGCCAGCCCAGCGCCAGGACACTTGAGCCACTTCTGATCCAAGGCTTCTTTTTTTTCCAAATGTAACTGGAATCACAGTCAAGCATACAGACAAAACAACAATTTTTTAAGCATTCTGTATATACAGTATATCAAAATATATAATTAGCCATATGGCATTGTGTATTTTTGCCAAGATTTTAGTGTGAATTTGTTCTGTAAATAGATTTAAGCTGGAACTATTTGATATTTTTAATGAAACAGTCCATGAATTTGATTCCAAATCTTGCTAAAAAAAACACTGTAATTATTTCAGTGGTGCCTTATGTCTACCTATTACATAAAAAAACCCCATGACTTCATTTAAAAATAAATCTATTTTTAAACCACTGTTTCTGTACTTGTATTTTCTTTACAAAATTAGAGCTCTTACCGGACACATTTTCTGATGCTAAAGATGCAATCATTTCCTGACAAAAAGACTTAAAGCAAGTCAGTATAAAGCAAGATCAGACGTCGCCACTGTACAAGAGAGCTGCACTTTATTGGACACACAATCACAGCAAGTTATGTACAAAAGAAGGCAGGTTCAACTGCCAACTGTCTTCTCACAGGAAAAACACACACATTTCTCACAGAATATCATGGCATCCACACTGATAAATTAGTATCTTCAGTATCAGTAGGCTTTTTGATTTATATATCATTATATTATAGATCTATTTTCTGTATTATTTTTGATCTTATATCACACTACTCTACAAATGGGAGAATCACTCTGTGGAAAGAGTTCACCATCACTGGTGACTTCTCTGGTTGGGGTGCGTTCAAGTTCTCTCTGAATCCCTCTAGACATTCAACACTCTCAGCCACTATCGCCATCCATCATCGTCACATAACATCACAGTAAAACCGAACATGCCTGTGTCACAGATACCAAAATAATGTCTCATTCTTCATGTTTGTAAAACTCTAACATAGAACCACTTTTTCTCTTTCTCCCTCTTTCTCATTTTTTTGAGAAAACATGTAGACAACATTTTTTCGACTGCACCGTGCGATTGCTTGAGACTATACATGCATTGTTTTGTATATACCTTTGTACCCATCATCATAGTTTATTAATAAAACATCTTCTTTTTGGACATAACAATTTGTTGAACTCGCTAGGAATGACTCGGCCTATTTACAAGTCAATTTTGTTTTTCTTTGTTTTTGATGCCAAGATTTTTGAACATCCACACATTCATGTAAAAATCTCATATACATACTATAGAATGTAGTTTCATTATAAAAAGAAAGAGATACAATGGCAAAGGAAGAAATTAAACTTTAAATTCATATAACTTCACATACAGTAATTCCCTTATTGATCCATCTTGGTGGTTTAACAACTGTTGTGGTTTAGCTTAACTGCTGCTTAAAGCCACTCAGTGCAACAACTGGAGCAGAATAAGCAACAAAATATACTTCCACCTGTTGATTAAGAGCGTGTTGTCTCTGAGTGCTTCTGCACTCAGCATCCACAATGCTACCATTCCTGTTCACATGCAAACATGACATTGAGGGAAATTAAAGCCATTGAACTTCTGTCAAAGCAGCAAGGCTCCATATGAAGCCTTCAGGCCCATTAACTGTGTTTCTGACCATCTCCAACATCACTAATACCAGCTGAACCACAAACACAGGATGGGGTGAAACCAAAAAAAAACAAAAAACAGACCACAGATAGACAAAATACCCCCCCTCCAAAGAAAAAAATAAAAAATAAAAAGATAGTAGCAAAATAAGCCCCTAAGCACAGGCACTGGTCCAGCCTCTTACACCTCAAGGTGCCCCTTCACATAAGGAGGCAAAGGTGCACATGAGCCGGACAAGCGTTTTCAGGGACAAGCTTCTCACAAATCAAAATTACATAAACTCAGTGTTCATAAAGAAAATCCTAGAATTCAAAAAATGAACTTCAGTGTATATTACAGAGGCTAACCGTTATCTATACAGATATTTTTAAACAAATATAAAAATGTTCTGCATATGAATAAATAATCTCAGTGTGAAATGTTATTATCTCTCTCAATGAGTTAAAAAAGAAAAATCTGTACAAAATGGTCACTAATATATAAAACTGAAGAGATGATGACATTTTACAGTATATAATTTAATCTAGGCCTATATATATCACACTTTTCTTCACAATTATAATATCATACACAAACATCTCACTTAGATATATTTATATATGTATATTTCTTCTATGTTTGATTTCAAGTTTGCATGAGTTTTTCTGATTGCCAGGGGCGTCCTCTGTGAGTGTCTTCGACATGCCCTCTAAGCCTCCGGCCATGTTGAAATCACAGCCTACTAACACTTGTCTCGAAAAAAATCATTCCAGAGAGCACTGTCACGCAATTCTGGGAGGGTTTCATCTCAGACTTTACTTGGGGGAAGCAGCAAAGCATGAACACTTCCTCCCCAACGCTCACCAGACGCAAATGCAGCAAATTTAACTCGGAGAGTTATGGATTTGAGTGTGGAACAGCATGAGTAAGTGAATTTCTTTCATTTGACTTCACTCAATATGAAACCCAGGGCTTGAACCTGCCTGGCAGAGCTACAGAGCACCCAGGGTGAGGCTTAATTCGCTGTGCTGTGAGCTTGCAGTTTTGCACATTGTCAGAGCTGGGGGAGTGTTTAGTCAAATGCCACCGCTGCATTTCAAGTGCTGTTTCTTTTTTTCTTTTTTTTCTTCTTCTGCAAAAAATGGGAACAAGCCAATTTTCGCAGCCTCTTCTTTGGGTAAAAGTGTTATCCTGTCACTGCTGTTGATCTAATACTGTAATACAAGATCAACTGGGGACTTGTGGCAAGAACAAAGTCTTAGAGGCACTGGGAAAAAAACACTGTTACAGGTCCTTTCAGACAGACAGGCAGGAGTTTCTCAAAGGGCAAGAGCACTGCCTTGGTAAAATTGCAAGCGTGCTAATTACATATTGGGCCCACTTCATAATTGAAGCCCATCAAACTTTGTCCTAGCATAACCTCAACTGAGTGGTTTTTATTTCTCAGACGCCCCACACCAAAGACAAAGCAAAGTGAAAGGGGCAGGGAAAGAACAGCGGCTTAATGGCTCTCTCACTGTCAATCCCTTCCTCTCATCTCTTTGGGTCTTTCATATCACAAGCGCTCTCGATGGAGACAAGGCAAGTCAAAGCTGGCCTTATTAAAGTAGCCTTCAAACACATGTCCCCAAACTAATCCCCTCTCCTCAAGCTGCCTACTCTTTGACATGAGCTCCTTTGCACACGTTTTAATCTCGATGCCACAAAGAATCGATTTCACGCAGTCATTCTTCGTGAAATGACTGAAAAAAAATCACTTTGTCTATGACTGTCCGTTCACCTCCCCCATGGGCAGCCTTGAGGCAACAACACAGGGAGGGACAGGGAGCTTCAAAATGGTTCCTTGTGCAGGGTTTTACACTTGGGGAATCACTGACAGGCCTTTGATGCGCTTTAAATAATGATAACTTCAACTTCAACAACACCAAAGGCCTAACATTCATAAATGTTTCATGTATCAGCATGCAGGTAATAAAAACAAATGAGGCCACAGCAACATTGGTAATCCAATCTGTGCAGGGATGCTTTTTTTTTTTGTGCCCTCAGGAAACATTTGTAGTTTTGTGCTCGTCTTAGTTAAGATTGACAGTCGAAATTATTGGAATGGGTTGTGTTTTTGAGAGGAAACTGTGCTCGATTTACATTTCTATATTCTCCTCTCAGGCCCCTCTAGAATCAAGCTACATCTGAAGTCGGTAAATATGTGCAGGATGATATTCTTTACATTTCAAACACTGCTCAAGAGTTTAAACAATGTCATAGATATTGAAGTGTGATTGACTCACTATAGTGAAACAGTAAATTTTGTTCTTGTTCAAAGAGGGTTCTACAATAAAGGCCTGTAAAATTGAAAACCAAAAACTTTGAAGTTCAAAACAAGCAAGTCTCCCAAATTGAAAAAAAAAATTCAGCACATTAGATTCCTTAAAGGGTGAAATCGTGTTCTGGTCGATATGGTGCATTTCACCAGATTGCCTCTTTTTTTTTTTCCCTGTGGTGCAACAGATGTGACTTAAAATGAATCATTGCACACGGCCGCTGAAAACAAAATAAACTAGCAGAGTCTGTGCTTCTGCAAACAGCTTGGCTTCATGGGTGCATGTGTGACAGAATGTGTGTATTATTCATCGCTGCGTGTGCTTGAGTCTTTGGGATGGGTTGGTGAAGTCAGGTGCTGAAACGCCAGAGCAACCTGTACGATGCTACTGTGGAAACATCCTGATTGTCATAATTAACTAGTTCATACACATATACAGAAATTCAACATTTGTATATAATACACAATTTGCATTTTTCCCTTCTGTTTGTGTAACTGTGCCGCCTTGTTCCATTTTAAATACAGATGTGCTCTAATAAGACTGCTCCCTATAATGTGCCTTTGTGAATATAATGTAATTTCAATTTTTTTTTCTATAATTAATTCCCGATTTCTGAAGGGAATGGATGCATATAAATCTTTAAATATGATGTAAAATCAAAGTAGACAGTGGAATGTACACTTCCAACAAAGCGCAGATCAAAGATCGGGGACAGTCATGTAAACTCTTTACACAGTGTGTACAAACGGAGGGGAAAATATAGCACCAGTTCAGAGTTTAAATCACGTGTGATGCAAGAAAAGCCACAAATGCCCTCTCAACACAAAACAGCTTGAAACCACAATCATCACCTTGATCTATTTTTGATTTTTTCTTTTTTTCTTTTTTCTGAGCATGGCTCACACTCTGCCAGGTGATGCAGGTAAGTGAGAGCAATATTATCCAGAACACACACGACTACAGGACTCACTTTGTGATTATTGCATTCTATTTTCTATGATAAAAGTCACAGTCTAGATATTAGATCTACTCCACTAACGACCCATTGAGTGAAGGTATATATGAGACTGGTGCTGTCAGTAAATCCATCCAGACCACACATCAGCTTATCACAGGCAGCTGGTGGGAGGGGAGGCCCATTTGTGTGCACTCTTGCTGGGAAACTGGCAGTATGACTGCGTGGGAGAACTCCGGAGAAACTGTGGAACCAGATCAGAGTAGGAAACTTGTCCAAGAAGAAGATTGTGACTCCATTTACAGTGCGGTAGTTCTTGCCATGGAAATATGAAGACTCTGCATAACTGGAGTGAGGCCAAAAGTAGAGAGGAGAAAGAAGAAAAAGCCAAAAAGTTCTGAAAAAAAAATCTTATATAAAAAACGCTGGAATTTTCTTTTTATGGTTCATGAAGTGATGGTGCTTGAAATGCATTCCCCCATGTCCTCATCCTCCTCCTCTCCATCACGGAGAGTTGCTGGGGGTGAGGTCCTTATTCACAGGCTCGCTGCCACCCTCCTTGCAGCTGTTGAGGCTGGAGCTGTCAAAGCTACGACCGCTGGGCTTGAGAACCGCAGAGGAGAGGGAACTCAGAGGGGTGGGAGAGGAGGGAGACAGGGACAGAGTAGGGGTGGTGGGTGAAGAGGAAGAGGAGGAGGAGGACTGGCTGCTGGGCAAAGACAGGGAGGAGGCTCGCTGCTCGCGCAGAAGCCGGTGTTGACGGAGGGTGGAGGAGAGGAGCAGGGCCTCGGCACTAAGGCCGGAGGCGGACAGGCTTGCCAGCAGGGCCTTCGCTTGACTGGAGGAGGCTGTCAAGGAGGGTATCGCCCCCTCCTGGGGGTACTTCCTCAGGCCGGGGGCAAACGCTGCTGCAGGAGAGGGCACTCGGCTTGAGAAAATGCCTGTTTTCATACCAGAGAGGTATGGCTCAATACTGCCACTGGTGCTGTTGGTCCCCAAGGCCTTCAGGTGGAGCAGGGACACAGGAGACAGGAAGCGGGGAGGGTAGGTAAAGAGATGAGGTTTTCCGGGGTGTCAAAGGGGAATTCATGAAAAATTAAAGTCTTAAAATTGGTTGTGGCTGGGCACTGTCCCCTGCAGCACCTTCCCTTACCATTACAGTCAAACATGCCCGTGCACGCATGCTTGCACACACACACACACACACACATCTGCAAATGCACACAGAGTGGGGTTCAGTGTAGATTTGTAGAAAACACTGGAGATGTGAAGGTAGCTGATAAAGTTAAAAACAAGGGGAGTAGATGGATGTGTGTAGCTCTGTAGTCAGGTGAACATGAGGAGAAGGAAACTGAAGAGGCTGGACACGGACAGGTCGCTCACTGCTGCATGGTCACAGGTACGGTAGGTGGTGGGGGGTGGGGTTGGGGGGAAAGCAGGCCGGGTGGTGCAGGTGGCGGCGCAGGTTCACGCCGGGTGGAGGGGCGGGTGAGGTTGCGCCGCAGGAACAAGTGTCAGAAGAAACATGTAGTGGAAGAGGGGGAGTTGTAAAGGGTGGGAGGAGGTGAGGGAGAGGTGGAAACAGAACAAGAGACAAACACAGGAGATCGTTACTCAGGCTGATATCAGCATGTGTGAGGCAAGCCATGAAAGGGGTTGCCATCTCCACATGATGACCAAACCCTTGATAAACACAACTTCTGTCATAGGGCGCAACAGTGAAGGTGGACAACTGCAAATCAAACCATTGACTGCCCTTATTTTGACACTTGTTTTAATGATTGTTAGTCATTAAAAAATGCAAAATATTCTGATGGACAGACAGCATCACACCTTCATGTAATGCTAGAATCAGCCAGTAGGTGGCACTGTTCCAACATATGAGACTTGTGGGCAACACATTCACAACATGTACAGTATTTGTCTCTCTTTTTACAAGTGGGGCTAAGCTGAATTCACCTGACAGAAAACACTTTGTATGTTTTATGTGCAAGGAACAGACCGAGCAAAATGTACATGACAGGGTGAGATAAGAGCGAGAATCTGTTTTTAAGAGCCAAACCTGTCTATTGATTTTTTGGTTTTATTTATGCTTTTCATAAGAAGCAACAGGAGAAAAGTTTTTGCTGTGGCTGTAAAAGTTTTAAAAGGTGGTTGAATGGGGATTACGAGGATTAGTTCTGTGTGAAAGGAGAGCAGGTGTGCTAGTCTAGACTGCGCTGCTGGGAGGCTTTCACCTGCTCTGTTGCAGTTCCAGAGCCTGTGCTGCCAACTGTCCCCTGAGAGCGGGGGCCGTTCCTTCTGCTCGAGGAAC
This sequence comes from Lates japonicus, assembly GCA_033238685.1. NCBI lineage: Eukaryota > Metazoa > Chordata > Actinopteri > Centropomidae > Lates > Lates japonicus. Next base: position 5,087,616 of record BRZM01000007.1, read on the forward strand.
TCCTCTCAAGCCTGGCCGACACATTTATTCTGGTCTGTGAGTGTGGTGGAGCGGCCGCCCTTCATCTCACGCACTCAGAGTTTCCTGCCAAACGACTTAACTCCCAGGATGGGCCTTCACAACCTCCACCTCATGCCTAGCACCTTTCATTAGCCTGTTTTACTGCCAGAAGTAATAAGAGGCCAAATGGGAAAATGAAACAGGTTTTTGCGGCGTTAAAGTGATTCATATTGTCATGGCCTCCTTGATCTGTGCCAAAGCAAACGGGGAGAAATTGTGGTTTTGAACTGTCTATTCTTATCCAGCACATTGATTTGAAGGATCCTCATGCCTGTAATGCTCTAACACCTCAGAGTGAAGCTCTGGTGAACATGGAAGCCTGGCCACAGCGGCACAGCTCACCATCAGAAAGGCTCTGTTTAACATTTTTAACACCCGCAATTAATACACACAGATAACATCAGAGCTGAGACTTTTTTGCTCTGATGCTCAAGTCCATTTGGGCCACATTATTTGCAGGGCTATTTCAAGCAATGTGGTCAGGGGTGGCAAGGCTGATTGGCCAACCGGATTCATAGCCAACAATCCTAAGTTAATGATCAGCTGAATGCAATGGTCGAGGCGAGTTCATTCAGCCAGCATGTTTAATCTTGATGAAACCAAAAATTAAACAGAGTAACTTGAAATTGGCAACGCTAAACGCAGGATCCACATAAATCCAAGAAATGGTGCCAGTGCATGTTGTTTTAGCTGACTACAGAGGGTACACAGTGATGTCTTAACAATGTTCAACTGTCCCTCCAGCTGGCTTTGTTAATGAACACCAGCTGCCTTTTATTTGAATTGGTACAAACTGTCACTGTGTGGATAGTGCCATTAACGTTAAAGGTATTTATATATTTACAGTAAACCTATTAACATATAAGCTGGGGGTGGGAGGACCATTGGGAGACTCCAAAATACTGTGCTCATTCCTTGAGTTTGTACCCTGTTCAAAATGTCCTAGAAATGTCAATGATCATTTGGCCAGAGGAGACAAAAGAGAACCATCTAAAACACCAATGGGAGCTGGAGGGAGGGGAAGAGTTTGGGGTTACATTTCGGGGGAGTAACGTCCAGGGAAAGGTTTAAGAGAAGAGACGCCTTTACCTTTAGCTGTGAGCCGAGGAGAGATGTCACCCAAGGTGGGCACGTCTGATTGTCAGAACAACAGTATAAGTCAAAAGTGTGATCAGCAGGTGTGGGTTTAAAGATAAAATGTGGGTGAGGGGAAGTTTCTGCCTCAAATAGGGATGATTTACTGAATGACTGAGACTGATTTTAAACATTCTGCACAAAAATATTCTTTAAAAATAACCCACTTACATTTTTAGTTGCCAAAAAGTAGCAGATTTTATTTTTTAGTGGATATAATTAGGATTTCTCCTCAGAGAGATCACAAGCCTGATGTCAATGATAGGTTAAAAAAACACTGGGTGAAGCGAGCATAGAGTCGGCAAAAGTTTCTAATTAGCTCTTAAAGGCTGTATGCAAATCAGCCAGCCAACTTGATAATTTGATGAAATGAACTGCAGATAATCAGCGTGTTTCTTCAGCATAGTCCGTGTTCAGCTGTTTCATTATCCTGAATTTAAAATGATTTAGTAGACAGATTTTGCTTCATCCATGCATAAGCTAAATTGTCAGGATCTGTGCTGTTTTCTTGGTTTGACATTGAAGGCGCCAGAAATCTGACCAAACATAGGAGCCATTTCAAATGTAACAGCTTGTGGAAACCAACAACTCAGTGCTTGATTCTCAGCTTCGTGACTTCATTAAGGTTTGAGCAGGGTGTCAAAATATTTGTGTTGCTGTTTTCCCACTGAGCTCATACCACAGGACATGGCACTGCATGGTTAACAGAGTTTGTTCTTCAAGTTTATGGAGAGTGTTCAAAATTAAATAAAGAAAACATTATGAAATAAATAATCACAAATATAATCAGTAATATAAATAAATGAACCAATAATTTTGTTAAACCTCCATGAAATTATCACAGGCTCTTGATACGGAGTATTTATCCAAGCTCACAACCCCCACTAGCTAGTTAGCCAGCTATTTAGGTAACATATGCTGCCTTGTTAAGCTTAAAAAACAAAAGGAGATGGTCGTTGATTGTCTAGGTCTGTGTTTATTTACAGCTAGATTCACAATTACTTTGACATTATTGTAGCTCTAGCTGACAGGAGCTCACTGGATAAATCTGAGATGTTATTAGCTGAAAAGCATAAAACAAAAATTGGCATAAAATAAATTTTATTGGGCAAAATGCCATTATGAAATAAAAACAGACTTTTGAAAAAGGCCATTTTGAAATAAATATTTATATTAAAAAATTAAAATGAATTCCTTTAAACTCTGTTATGAAGGTAAGGATGCTAGTTAATTCAGCTGTAATAATATATGCTTTATTTTATGGGATTCTATACAAGTTTAGATTAACACAACCACATTAGTTGCAGTTGTCTATGGAGAGTGCTGTCCTAATGAATGTCCTGGGCTTTTTTTTAAATGACAAAACCTCTTCAAACCTCCACCTACTGCTGTACTAATTGCTTACTTGACCTCTCAGCTCTTCACTGCAGCTCATACTTCAAAATGCCACAAATTTCAGTTATTGCCAAATTGTGAATACAGTTTAGGTCACCTGGTTTGTTTATTGTTTTTTTGTTATTCTTCATGCAGTTGCAGTAATGTTTCCACGCTAAAAAAGCTTGGCACCGACTTCCCATGCTGACAATTAGCTTTGAGTGTCCACTCTTTCACATATAGCATCATTTCACGGTGACTGTTTTGAACAGTTTGTGGACAAAGAGAGGGTGCCGTGTGTGAGCGTCATACTGAATAATGGGATTAATTTTGCTTTCATTAGACAAGTGTAGGAATCCACTCTGCTTCCAAATCACTGGGAATAAGAGACACTGACAGGGGAAAAGTGAAAAGGAAAAAGGGGGCAACGTGTGTAAATTGCAGAGTACTGAAAGCGGAAGAAGGAAAGAGAGACATAAAGAAGAGGAAAAGTGACAGACTTAATGGCGGTGAAAGAGAACTGTCCTCTTCATATTGAATAATCAGTGATTGCCACTGACTCAAGGGGCGATTATTACATTGCACTGCAGAGATTCCTTCCAATCTTCTCACAGTCTGAGGCGACCAAAGCCTCATTACTCCCCCCATCTCTCAAATCTCTCCCTCTGTGCCTTGCACATTCATTTCCCTCCAATCTTCAAGACTGCATTTGTGTCTGAATGGTCTGTCAAATTCTGTGCACTATATGGAGGTTTAGGTGCACTTCACTGCTCCTGTTATTTTTCAAATTACATTGACATTAAGCTTTTTTCCCCCCTGTGCACAGGCATGGTGCAAAAATCTTCTTTTGGCTTTACTGGACTGACATGCTTCAACAGTTCAATTTCCTCGCCTCCAGAGGCCATCTAGCATCCTTATGTCCAGCCTTTACTTACGTTAAAGTGCTAAAATGCTAGCAAATTAAAACCAAAAAAAGATGTAGAGCCAGCTATCAGGCAAATGTATAACAACAAATGTATAGAGAAAGGCTTTAAAAAGTTTTATAAATTAATGCTTGACTTTGTGCCAGACTTCAGAAATGAAATGCTTGTGAAGAACTAACTATATTTTTTAAGTTTTGTGATTTCTTACTCAAAACAAACAGGTCAAGTTCTACATTTAAGGGCGTTTTCAACTTTTTAATGGGTTCAGATGCTATAATTTCAAAGACTGTCAGACATTAAAACACTGTTTAGGTAACTGAAGCGCTAATCCCCCACCACTTCAACCTGTCGGACACACATCTGAGGAACTTTTGATTTATTTCAACAAACCCATGATAATCTGCCATCACAATAATACGATTTCACCATCAAAGATAAACTAGATTTAAATTCATCATCAGTTCATTTTTACTGTTGTCTCTGTGCAGTATTATACGCAATCTGATAATTGTAAGCTGAGGAGTGGAGTGTTGTGGGGGGACGTGCAGCTGTGCTTTGGGGGTAAAGAGAAATGGTAAAGGCCTAATCATGCTTCATCTGGTGCGGAAAATACAGTCGGGCGGCACAGTACTTCTGGAGACTTTGTCAGCTTACAGAGACTCAGATGCACATATTCTCCTTGTTTTAAAATATAAAACTTTGAAGGCATGCTGAAGTTGTGAGGAGGTGCCATCACCTCAATGACAAATTTTGTTTCTACTAGTTTTTAATATTGCTCCACATCCAAAGAACTCTCTGTCCCATCTATCTCGATTTATAATAGACATGGATCATTGCCTCTCTTTGCCCCAATTACAGACTGAGGGCATAGTAATATGCAATGTCTTTCCATAATCATCCTCATTTTTATGATTTTTATACCCCTATTATGTGCAAGCCTTCTTTAAATACCTAAAAAAAAAATTAATGGCCTGAGCTTCCTCTACCATAAAAGGCAACCAATACTGAGAGTCTCTGGAAAGTACCGTACAGTCCCATCTGCACACATGCTGCCAGATCAAGCGTGCGCTGGCCCCGACAGTGCTAAATATAAAGATGATACCTGCTGTTGGCCCTGGATCTTCAGGAAGTCCTCTCTTTTGCCACTCTTAGTCTTGTCTGTGCTGTTCTGCTGCAGGTGCTTCAGCTTGGAGGCAGCTGAGGAGTGGAGAACCTTACCGACGCTGGAGCTATTCCCTCCCTGAGAGAGGAGAGGGGAGGAGAACAGAGGAGAGGAGGAAGAGGGAATCAAACTGTGGTCACAAAGTATGTGGTCATATATTTCATTTCTCCTCTTCAGTACCTTTAAGTTTATGCCTCAGACACACGTAAACTCCGTACAGAACCTGATTCAAGCGAGCAAGCCTGTCTCCTGAGACCAATGAGGTTTTTAAGATCAGAGCTCCTAGCCGATATAAAACTGAACTATCCACTTCACAGAGTCTCACCATCCATCAGTAGAAAATGACAAAGACGAGAATATAGAAATGCAGCATCAAAACCGACGTCGCGTAGCCTAGTCTCACCACAGGATCCACGAGGCAGTGTGCTTAATGATCTTTCCTGCTGAGTTACTCTGTCAACTGTCTCTAATACGCATAAAAACAAATACGCATTCAGTCAGATTTCCATCCAACTATGCCTCCTCTGCACGCAGAGACATTAGCTCAAAAGAAAACTAATAAAAGATTAACTGTAGTAGTCTTGAATAGCCAGTCTTTCTCTGCTACAGTGATTCCTGCCTGTCTTCCCTCCTCCATTCTTCTCTTGATGTGGAGCTTTATTTTGACATTCAGATAAAGAATTTACAGTATACTTAATTCTTGATGAATTCTCATTCTGATGTCCTAATTAAAACGTGAACTGTAATGGGGCTTGAAAGTAGATCGCCTCTTAGTGTGAATCCGGGGAGCACACCAGCAAATGTTGGACAGGAGCAGGAAGAGGGGGTCATGTTGGAATGATGAACATGGTTGAAGTTGGAGTGATGAAATAATGTGCGAAGACGCTGTAATCCTCATCCATGCCCACAGGAATGCTCCCTGGCTCTACATCAGAGGGCTGAAACTCACCATGACAGTGTGACTGTCAAAGTATTGCAAGCCCTGCCCTGCAAAAGAGTGGGAGGCTACATTCAGAGCAACGGGGAATACTACACGAGCTGTCAAGACACCTCACTGAAGTGGCAGCTGATACAGCAACGCAATACGTGTTTTGATTATCACATCTTTTGTTGAGTTACGGTCAGCTGGAGGGGAGTTGAAAGGAAGCTACTTGCAATATCTGGTAATCGAGTTAAACACGTGGTCAATAGATATTAACAAGAAGTGTATTAGAAGTGATTTTGGCTTTTGTAGACGAGACAGATTTCTGTTCTCATAAAAGATTGGGATCAGTCGACTAGCGATAATGGATACAAGACTGATGAAGTTGCCTGTTATTTTTGCATTTTTGGTGTGTGCAGTTATGATGTGCACAGTATATAAAATATGCATTCATGCTTCTTTAAATACAGCACAACAGCCAATGTACATAGCCCCATACAGTCCCAAAATTCTAAGAGAAAGACTGATTTCAAGGCAAAACAAGGATGAGAGGGCAGGTCGATTTGATAGAGCTTAAGGAGGAGAAAGAAAAAGAGAAAATTTGAAATGTTTATATTAGCTATGCAACTTTTTATTGCCTGTTTGGTGTAACAGAAAGGTTCAACTGGCCAGGTTTACAGACTGAAAACAGCTGCTAGGACAGATCGATCAAGAAACAATTAGCAACTCCTTGGCTCAGCAGGGCAGCAGCTCCAGCACTAATCACAGAACAGACAAGACAGGAGGAAGTCTGTTGTCTGTCCCCTCTACATATTTTTGATCACAAATACAATTAGATGTCGATTTAATCAGGGAGCAGACATCAGAAGCTTGAAAGTGAAGTTCCAACAATCACCCAGAGAGAAGAAGTGAAGGCAGAAAATAGGGCATGCTGCTTCAGAGCAGGAGTCTGCACAGCAGGTGTAAGCAATGAACCTGGATCAATGCTGGGTTCAAAGACGACGGCTTGGGTGGGACTGGAGGTTTCTTGGTCTCTGAGGTTGGACTATCAGTCACCTGTGCTGGAGAACTTTTGATGGCTGTCCCAGTGTAGAGCTGCTCTGCAGTTGGATGGCCACTGATCTCTATCAAGGTGTTCTCCAGCTCTCGAATAGTCTCCTCCAAGCTGTCCAGCCTCCTGTACGTGCTGCGTCGGACATCTTCTGCCATTCTCTTCCGACTGGCTAGGCTGTCCACAGAGCCAGCTGACCCATTGGACTCAAGAGTACTGTTAACTGAACTCTGCTGTGCCTCAGGAATCATCTCAGTCTCAGTGTTGTTCTGAAGTGTCAGTATCCTGTCCCCTGTCTCTATCCCTCTTCTAAGAGCCTCCACCAGAGAGCTCTGATGGTAAGAGTGAAAGGAGGATTTTATTCTGGGTTTGGGCACCGGCTTGGATGATTCCAGAAGGGAATACAACAGCCTGTAGGCCTCTCTGACTGTCATCTCCTCCCTGAAGAGCACTAGGAGTGGTCGATCACCCAGCCTGGACTCAGACACTTCTTTTGTATGTGGAAAGATGGTCAGAGTCTGTAAAACCTTTCCTACAGTCTTGCTGAGTTCCTGGGCCTCAGGAGGAGACACCACCCTCACCTCCATCTCTGTCAACAGCAGGGCAAGCTCCTGTTTAAAACAATGCTGCTCTCGCTCTTGTTGAGGAGAGCCTCCAAATGAATCCCTTTCCTTTGAAATTTGAGTCTTGTAGACCGTGTGATGGCCCGTCCAATCTCGTGATGGACTCTCCTCCACAGAGTAGTTTGCAAAATCTCTGACAGGATCCTCTGAGGCGGCAGGCAAAGCTGGCAAACACTCTGTCAACACGATGTGGGGGACAGGAGACGAGCAACTTCCCTATAAATGAGGAGAGCACTTGAGCACTTAAATTCAAACTCATTGAACTGGTAATAGCTTTAGCACAATCCAACAACTTCAAGTGAGACTGATGATGCATAATAAGACAACCAAGCACAACTAAAGAGAGAGAGAGAGAGAGAACAGAGTTAGCAACTTTTGTGTAATGTTTTTCTAGACAACTTCCTATTACCATTAATGGCTCTCACACTCAAAACAACACAACATCTACTGTGAACCCACTGCAGAACACTTTATGTGGTTGTGAAGCACTGATACATTCATATATAAAAGGACCTAGGAGTAGGTTTGTGTGCCAAGAATGGTTTCATTGAAGGTTGCAATTGTGCTTCCTGAGGCAAGTGACTTGTTAATTAACACTGTGATTAATTGCTTTATGCAAAGTTAAATATGCATGAATCAATATTCTCAGTCTTCACATTGAATCAATGGAAGAATTATGTTTGATGCTAAAAGGTTGTCGCCAAAATCACATGAAATTATCACCCAGTTCTGCAGGTCTTTTAGACATAACAACTTTGGAGCTTTTTTGAATTATTTAGTTCATACATTTGACTTTAGAACACATTAGCTTCATGATTGAGTCTCACAGCTATCATTAACATATGCAGCTGTAGCTCAAACAAATCTCTGTATACTACCTGTCCAACAAGAAAGGACAGACAAAATTAGCAACTAGCTAGCTGAAGCAAGCTTAAGATCCAGATACATTCCTCAGGTGTTAGTTAAAGACCAATCTGAGCTAAAAGAGAGTGGATATTGATTTTACATTCATCAGTAGGCCTGTGACAGAGCTCAAAATGAGTGTTAATGTTACTCTTTTTCTCTCCTAAGTGCAGGTAATTGCTAGCTGACTTGTCCACCAAGCCAACTTTACAATACAGTATAAGCCACTGGTATGGACATGGAAATGTAAGTCAATGTTTTTCTCCCCCAGAGTCACTAATTTATGACTAATGTAGCTTTGACTTCAAGTTGTGTAAAACTGTTCAAAATTGGAAAAACACTATCAAGTAATTACACTGTATATGGTTACACAATCTCTAAACCAGTTTGAACCACTTAATGCAATTTAAACCATGGTAACCTAGTGCTTTGTTGTATTCTGCATATTTTTCACTTGGGAATTCTTAAGCCAAGAATGAGTGCACACCAAAAACAAAGAGGTAACATCTGCTGTGTTAATTTCAGGTTTAAGAGTCGAGAGGAGTGCATGAGTGGATGTGTCCAGATGCCAAGCAGTAGCTCTGGGTTTCTGTGTGTGGTAAAGGGGTTAAGAGGAACAGAGACTGAGGTCTAAGAGGTTTAATCCACAGCACTCAGGGTCAGCCAGAGTGTTACCTCAGTGCCTGGGGCCTGTGAGGGCCACAGGTCCAGTCTGCAGGGGGGTACACTTTGCCTGCTGCGAGGGCTAACAGGCAGGGAGTTGGGAGGGGGCATTGAGAGCCTAAGAGGGGCTCTCTCAAACAGCTGGGGAGGGAAAAGGGAGATTCACATAGCATCATAACAGGATAGAAACACAACAACCAAACAACCAAATAATCAAAATCAGATGCTGCTGAGTCTTCGTTCCATCAAATTTCAGGCAGGCCATCTCAAACACGGTCCAAGCAGCCATGAGGGTCCATCTGTCTGGCTGTGATCTGTGAGCCCTGGGTGATGATGTGTGTGACTGAGCAGTATGTGATCTTTGGGCTTTCCCACAGCCACGGGCAGGGGGACATATGGCACCTGCTGTTTGAACATGTGGTAATGATGATGGTGAGCATTTCTGCACACACATCGTGCGTTATGTGTGTGCACAAAAGCAAGTGGCAGGTTGTGGATGAAACATACAGACACAAAAAAAAATAACCCACTATAGTTTTCCCACTAAACACCAGCCAATTGTGGATATGATCAACATAATGCACAAGCCATGTTTTAGTTTACCTCCAATTCAGCAGAAATTTTCTCCTCCTCCCCTGCTTCCTCCTTGTCCCCAGAGGCCAGGGTGGGGGGTGTAGATGCAGGACGAGGGTTTTCAGACACGGTCCTCCTCAGTTTTACATGAGGCTTCTGGCCTTCAGTCTCCTCAGATTCAGACTTCTACAATCACAAACACAAAAAGGCTTTTAAAGTGTCTGAAGCTTGCATCTTGACCTTTTTATTGACAAGCACACAATGATTTCACCCAACATGAATGTTGCATTAAATGTTGTGTGTTTGTCAATCAAATACTTAAACTGCAGTATCCTTACTTTATATAATACAGTATATGTGTGAGAGCTGTATGTTTGTGAGTTTGATGTATCTCACCTTAATGCTTTTTCCAGGGATGAGGGGCTCTCCACTGCGGGTGGTCAGGCCAGGAGAAGACGGGAAGCTACGTCTAGGTGGTGGTGGAGGAGGAGACTTGGAGGGTTTCTCTGTGCGATATCGAGGCACCGTCAGCTCATCTGGAAAAAGAAGTAATAAGTGCATCTTGAGAAAGAAGTAATACAGTGATTTTAGAATGAAAGTTCTAGTCATAATATAATGTGTAGTGTGCATAACCTACTTAATACTGAATGCAATGTGGAGTGACCTATTGCATTTATAAAACTAACTCTTAAAATTTTACTCTCCACTTTTTCATATTTTATTTCAGTTTAGGGAGGACATGTTCTTGAGAATATCTAATGACCTGCAGGGCTTGTAAAAATATTTTCAAACTAATTGGATTATTTTAAAAATATATAGTGGTTACTGAGGCAAGGCTTCCTCTTGACAGTTATGCATGAAAACGATGCCGACTGAAGCACTGAATTCTCCATCTCACCAGAGCCACGCCTGGATCCTCCCTCTTTCCCGGATAGCTTGTGCTGAGGCTTGTTGGCGCGGTGCTCTGGGGTTCCCGTCCCACTCTGAGTGGGTTGAGAGGGAGTTGAGTTGGAGGAGGGCTTAATCTGCTTGGCAGCAAAGTCCAGGTCTGGAATGGCCTTCATTAACTCAGCCTGGGTCTCCTCCAGCAGCCTGTTGATGTCCTGAGCGCTGTACTGGGTCAGACTGGCCCGTTTCTCCTCCCAATCCCGCTCCGCTGCCTGTGGAGCAGAAAGATGAGATCTAAACATTTTATAAACACACACCCACTGTGGGGGTGCCTGACAATGTTATGATATGATGTGTAGAACGAGATGAAAAACAGTAACCATTCCTACCAGTCGGACCTCTACAGACAAAGCTTTGTCCGCAGCAGCACGACGCTCCAGCTCCTCCAGGGCTTTGCCCTTGTGAGGAACAGGAGGATAATTGTCCTTGTGAGGGCCGGACGGGTTCCCGTGGCCACGGCTGAGGCTGGAGTGGGGGCTCCAGTTGGACAGGCTGTTGCCTCCCCCAAGGTCGTTGATGGTGAGCGGTGGGCTGGTGGGAATGTCAAAGTCTGAAAACTTTCGCAAGTCATCGTTGTGCTTCAATGAAGGACTAGAGAAGTCCTCCTGCTTCCTCCACACGCCCTCATTCGCTTGTCTGGCAAGAAATGGAAGATGAATTAATTAATCAACTGAAACGTAACACGAACTAAAGCATGAATAATCCATGACTTGAAGTGAAAACAACTGTTGCTGAATGCCAGAAACAGCCAAAAAAAAAACAAAACAAAACACTGTGGAAACCAACCAACCAAGGAAACCAACCTCCACAGATACCGAATAACTGAAAATAAGAAACTGAAATTAAGAAAGTGAGCTGCTTTTTGAAAACAAGGCTGATCAGGAGATAGATGACAGAATGCTAAAGGTCACATTTTAAAAGTCCACACTCAAAATAAAATTAAAAAGCTTTTATTCATGTGACTGTAAATGGCCTTCCTCAGTGCCACCCAATAATGACAGTTGGTCACATTAATACTTGCAGGTTGAATACATCTTCAAGGATTTTTTTTTCTATGCACATTAAATTTTACATTATTTTCTCAGTCTCTGGTAGTTTAACAGTTTTGGCTTAAAAACAGCAAAGGTTTGATGGCATTAATCTCTGATCCGGATCAACAACAATGTCTAATCAATTTTCCTTGGTCCAAGGTCTGTCTGTCCACCGCATTTTATGAAAATCCATAATGTTCTGCTGACACACAAGCAAAGAGCGGGGTGAAAACATAATCTCTTTGGCAGAGGTACAAATAGAAAAGCCTTCCTCGGATTGATTACAAATGGGCAAGTTCCCATGTCAGCTAATGTTGGACATATTTCACTGCAAGTGTCGCTGTGTAAGAATGTTTTTGACGAATGCTTCCATCAGTATTTATAGGATATTTCAAACTTTTCCGTCTCTGAGGACAGTTTCACACAGGTTCTCTGTGGTAGGGGTGTAAAGGTAAAACAGGGGCACATGAACTGATGCTCTTAGACGAAGGAGGTTCGTACTTGCGCATGGTGGCGAGGGTGTCAGTTATGGTCTTGCAGCGTTTTAACAGGGCGTCGAGTCTGTGCGGCTCTTCTTTCAGGAATTTGACGGCCTCCACTTCAACCCTGAGCACCACCCGCATCTTACTCTGCAGGCCTGGGAACTGATCTGCAGGAGAAAGCAGCTGAGTAACACAGGAAGCCAACCATGTTTCCCACAAACAAATCAATTCTACTTGTCAAAGACGTTGAAAGCCTTTTAATGTAATCAAACAAAACATTTTTAGACAACTGTAAATGGTCAGGGAGTTCATTAAGACAATGAGCAATCTGGGCAATCTGAGACTGATTAAAATGTTTGACAGAATGGCTGTGGGTGACTAAAAGATAATCAGTGCCTTAGTGATTAATTAGTGCATTATAAACTGTCTGCCAGAGTAAAAGGCTGTGTTTTCTGCCTGTGCACAGAATGTGAAATGTGCCAGTGTGACTCACTTTTCAGTTCTGTGAGTGTTTCTCCCAGTTTTCTCAGAACAGTGGCCTTCTCCTCCAGCTCCTGCACTGTCACGAGCTTGTGGTTGACAGATGACTCCTTCTGGATCTCCTCCACTGACTTCTCCAGGTCGCTGAGATGGAACAGACAGAAGGCTGAACACCAGGGACTCCTCCTGCTACACTTAAATATTGCTGAATATTTAGCGCATAAATTATTCTATGAGTTTTGGTAAAACTTCTGCCAAAAAACTGTCTCTCAATCAAATGGCAGCCAGACAGTGAGACAGTTCTGGACAGCTGAACTGGAGGATTGTGCAGTGGTTTCATGCAACAACTGAGGTGAATGGAGGAACAGAGGATCTATACAAACGTCAAATTTGTTCAGCGCTAATGCTGAGAGTGTTTTGGACTGGTCCGGCTTGATGTCAAATAAATCTGCCTCAAGTTGTGTAATGAATCAAACTCCTATGTATAATTAACCAAAATAAATTGGCCATTAGCCAGGCTGAATGACAGACACTGATTAGTGGAGATCATCTAACAGTTCAACCAATTAGTCTGTGATCAAAATGCAGCTCAGAGTTAGATTCGGGAACTATTCTGACGCTCACAGGGAGATCCAGGAATTATTACTGCAGTGAACGTTTCCACATACGAGACAGAAGCAAGTTATCGGATTAATAAATCTCAAGGTAGCTCTCTGCTCTGGTTTCGCAGTCACTCCAATTAGCTGCCGGACCGTCTCACACTTCAGATCTTAATAAGCATCTTGCTCTATGCCGGGCTTAATTACAGTTACAATTTTATCCTACCATTGCGTCACCCTGTAAGTCATCTAATTATAAAACAGATATCGCTTGTCATGTTTAAAGTAATTATTAAATACATGATAAAATCTCATCTTAAACCATAAAACTGTCAATTTAAATATTGAACATCCAACCAAATGTCATTCTGTGGCAGTGCAGGAGAATAACAGACAAACACATTTTTGTTACTAATGTTTTGGTTATTATTGATTAAAGCTATAATGAGAGGCTGTGGTATTTCAACACCTATGTGCTCTTCAACTCTTCTTATACTGTTACTGACTGGAGCTGCTGGATGATGAGCTCCTCCTCATTGAGGTACTTGAGTCTCTCCTCCTCCACCAGGAGGCGCTGCCTCTGCAGAGGATCCTCCTGCTTCCTCAGGGCGTCGGCAACGCGCACGTTCAGCTCCGCTTCTGTCCGCTTCAGCAGAGTTTTCACCGAGTCCTGGTTCTCCAGCTGCACGCACGTGTGCGCACACACACACACACACACACACACACACACAGAAAGAGGGACATTCATTAAACAACATTAAAGATAACATATATAACTCTTCAGCTGGGCATGTTGTACACTCAGCAGGTATTTGGAAATTAATTGTATCAATGTTAGCCTCAGTGGCCTCAGGAGAATAGCTTGTTGAAGTCACGAAATCTGCTATTGCTGCCATCTCAGTATAACAACAGGACAATGAGGAGGAGAACTTCAGCCGCCTCAGGCTTTTCAAAACAGACAGTGATTTAAAGCAATTGCACATTTTGTTTTGCCCCATCCTTGAGAGGGCAGACTGTGGCCTTTTGTTTTACTGAACAACCTTCACTGCTTTGTTATCGGAGAAGAACATTTTGCTCTATCCTTGACTGCTTATGCATTTTCCAGTCTTTGCTCGTGAGTTAGCCTTCACACTGAATGCCTTGTTCTTGAAGGCACCGCTAAACACACCAAGTAGTTCACTCTGTGAATTGTGTGCGCGCGTGTGTGTACGTGTGTGTGTGTGTGTGTGTGTATTAGTACGTGCATATAATATTTCCCTTAACACAGAAAGCCGGGATCCCTGAGGGGAACGCAGGATGTCCATGACAGGAGGCACTGAGCATGAACTCAGCTCAGCTCAGCTCTCAAGTGTTATGAATGGAATATTCTACAGGACTACTGGATGTAATACAACTCCCTGAGATGAAAGCACCTGGTAAGCAAGAAAAATTAATAATTGATCAGCCTTATGTTCCAGGAAGTGAAGCAAGACAACAATATTGCTAACATGTAAAATTGCCCAGTGTTCCCCATTATACTGCTCTGAGTGGTGATGCAGATGCAGCAGGCTAAAAGTGAGGGATACAGTGACATATTTTAGGAATTATTCATTATATCTAGAAAAACATATTTTTTGTTTTCTTCAAAAATCTCACAGTGGTGTCCCCTCCCTCTCCCTCTCTGCTAGTTGCATGTCTCTCCTGCACCTTCCCTCTGTATAATTCATGAGCCACATGTAAAATTTAAGGTGCTGGCCATCGCCATGGGCAACAATATGTGTCCAGGTGCCAAGGTCACACTTGGGCAAACAGGACAGGTAAACAGCAAACTGTCCTCTCTGGGTACAGCAGCAGCGCCACGGCTCTCTGTCTCACTGCTTAGCCAGTTCAAGAAACCCTTGTGACTGCTGTCATGGAACAAATAAAAAGCACTGCATGCCTATCATCCGTCATTGCCATTACGCTTGCTTTTTGCTCTTCCTCCCCGCGAGAAACTTGAATGCTCTCCTCTGCCTCTGAAAGCATTTAACTCATCATCTCTTCCTGACTCCTCCTACAGTAACCATGGCAGCGCTTGCATCAGGGATAATGGAATAAATAGGGACCTCATCTCCACAGTTTTTTAACCCTTCCTTATGGCATTTCATCTGATTCTACATCCATCACGACACTCTGTATCTCTGTAGAATAACACGCAATGTGAACTAAGCTTTTATCTTTGTATTTCATTATTAATCCTCAAAAGGTGCGCTGCCCTAAATGTGTCAGGCAGTACAGCTATGTGAACCTGCAGGTGTTATTTACTATAGGTATAGTATTTGAAGTGAAGATCAAATAAACATCAAAGCTACAGTTCATGAATATATATATATATGTGTTGAGACACTGGATAGTATATATTCTAGATCATAAAAATGTAACAACTGCATGTACTAGAATTTAGGCATTTTCTGTGTACCTTTGAACCAAAAGCAAACCAAATACAAAGTACATAATGTGGTCTTATATTCTGTAGTTCATCTGCTTTATACAGACAGACACTGGAGATGGATCAACAGTGAGATAAGAGGGAACCCTGCAAGAAATCATTCTTACTGCTGTACATCATTCAAACTAATAAGGATAATGCATCTTGAGGCACTGAAAATGACTGAATTCATCTGAACTCACAAACAGTGTCCTAGCTGCTCTGGATAATCCACTGAACACTTTTCACAGGGACTACATCTTTGGTAGTTAATGACAACTGTTCACAAGTCTGTGCATCATACAGAGAAACCAGCTCACTGTATCTGGAAACACCCGTTTTTTCAAAAGGTACATTTTCATTGCTTTGAGCACCACACGTTAAATTTTATTTGCCTTAATTTGACTGGGGTGGAGGCAGAACTCTAAGTAAAGCAGATTAGTTCGGAATTTGTAACCTTTTTTTCCCCCTGCTGTTCAATGTTTTACATCTCTTTTAATATAATTTTATAACTCCAGCTGCAATCCACCTGCAAATAGCAGTCAGCCTTTATCATGCACCTGCAAACTGCCAGCGTTCTCCAGTCGATGATAAATGTATGAAAACAAAATACATGACTAGAACCCTTTTTCCATCGACTGTAATTAACTTAGTTCTATTTTCTCTCTAAATCATCCTTTGCTGGCTATTCATACTTGTCTTTTGTTCTGCTGCTCATATCATGGTATTTGACTTGGAATTGAGCTCTTTTCAATTGTATGAACCTGTGTGTTCAATAAGAGAAAAAAAGTTCTCTTTTCATTGGCATACTGGAACAGCAGATCATAGGATATAAGAGGAGTAGAAAAGTCATTGTAAATGATATGCAACTGGAATGTAAATCTACAAGTACAAGTATTTGGACAGTTACATACGTTTTCTTCTTCAGGCTCTGCGCTACAGCACATTCAATTTGAAATGAAATAATAGACACAACATTAAAATACCAACTCTCAGATTTTATTTGAGTTTACATCAAAATAGGAAGAACTGTGTGGGAGATAACATAGTGCCCAAAGTTTAGGGGTTAAAAAAAGTAACTGGCTAGATATTCCTGAAGTCAAACAAAGTCAAACGGACAACTCCACCTCAGTGTAATGGCAACTCTCAATCAATTCTGAGTTATGTGTGAGCTGTTGTTGAAATGACACACAGTTGCCCAAGAAACATTTAATAGCTCCAGTCACTTTTGAACCCTTGCAATTTGGGCACTATGTGTTAAAAGGGTTTTATCTCCCACACAGTCCTGTCAGTAAACCCACTCAAATTACAGCTGAGACTTTGCACTTGTAGTATACAATATTTCATTTCAAATTGAGTGTGTTGGAGCACAGAGGCTGAAGAACAAAAACTGCCCAACTGTCCAAATACTTATGGTCTGGATTGTACATTTCTTTACATTTCACAGTATAAAACAGACGCACACTGGTATTTCAGTCGCCATACAGGAGAGCGTTCAGACACACACACCAGGGAATAAACAGCAGTTGGCAGCAGGCATCCTAGCGTGACCTTCATGTTCACAAACGTCAGTTGCTGTTTGCATCGGCATTTATACATGACAGCTGGCAATTTAAAGCTACATTAAAAGTTTAAAACATCGAAAAGCAGGATAAAGATAAATTACTTTATGAACTTGAGAAATATTTCCACACCTGAGCAAGTAAGACTAAAACTATCTGCATGGCTAATGGTGAATAATATTTTTGTGATATGGGAGAACAGAGTCTGAAAGAAACATAACTTAAATATACTTTTACAGAGGATGGTATATACCTGTATCTTGCGCAGCTGGGTGAGCTGTTTGCGTAGGTCGGTGGCATTTTGCTGGAGGCCGTGCAGGTGGAGCTGCATCTGCATGCGGCCGATGCTGTTCACCTGGGTCATGTTAGAAGGTGGTGGCGGCATCAGAGCTAGAGGTGCCGATGGCGTATGAGCTGCCAATCACAGAGCAGGACATGGGGGGTCATCGGGAGGTCATTAGGAAACAAATTGGTTAGTTTGCTGCGCTGTGCTCCGGTGAGATTTGCAGTTAGCCAGCATGACAAGTACAAACAGTAACATACACACACACACACGCACGCACAGCATAAAGGCTCAAAGAAATGTACATAGAAAAAAAATCTGGGCGCACACACTTGAACAGATACAGTGTGTGAATGCAACAAAAGCGCCATATTCACAAAACTCTAATAGCCCACTGGGAGAAACGTGAGCTCATGCCATTAGTAACCTATATAGTGCAATTAGTGTATTCAATAGTGACACACAGGGGGATAACCATGCTCTTATCTTATCACAGGGCTTTGTGAGTATGGCCATTGACTCCCCAGCTCTTCTCTCGCACACACACACTTTCATACACACTCATAAAGAAGTGCCCGCTCTGTGACAAAACAACCCTCTGAAATTCCCAAAGGAATAACCGAGCAGGAATTCAAACAGTAGAGACAGAGACAGGAAAAAAAGGACGGTTCCCTCTCTGAGAAAACCAACCAGGAGAAAAACGTGAGGATAAGACACCGCCAGCTACCCAGAAACACCACACACCCATACAGAGGGCAGATAGCCACGAGAGAGAGGTCTGATAGGAGAAATAAAAAGGGCGGTAGAGTAGGAGATGGCAACTACCTTTCTTCTTCAGCCGTCCAGCTGGAATATAGAAACAGTGAGCCAGTTACCAAGAAATTAATGAAAGAGTGAGAGAGAGAGAGACAAAAAGGGAGAGGAAAGTCTTAAAAGTTCATATTTACAGAATGATGATCCTGGAGAGCATTTTTATTGACTACGGCAGAGAAAATTACTCCGGTGATAGCTTAGCCTTTTGGCACGGGATCAATTTGTGTGGAAGCTTCAAAGACAACTGTGTCCTTGCACTGGCCGTGTGAAGGTCTGGCCATGGACGCAAGGTTTGTGCCAAAAGTGCGCTACAAAATTATGAGGAGGGTAGAAAAAATAAGGAAACCAGAAGAAGGGATGAGTGGAGTAATAGAAAAAGCAAGAAGATAAAGGGTTTCATTCAGTATGTACAGGCTACAGGTGTTAAAAAATTATTCCTGTCAGTATTTCAATATATAACAGTCTGTTATTTTGAGAAAATACACTTATACATCAAATTCAATCTCCATGCATCAAATAGAGAGATAGTCACCTACTTCAAAGCTGTCTGTCTTATTACTTCGCCAAGGAAGCTCTGTTTACGCTCTTGTATGTTGGTTGTTTGTCTAACACCTTTTAAGAGCTCCAGAGCTGTTAGGAGGTGTATTTTTGATGGAGCTATGCCAGCACCCCCCCCCCCCCCCACCACCACCACCACCACCACCACCACCCCCTCTTTTGTATTTGTGCTTAGAAGCTAAAAACTTCTCCATACTGGACAAATTAAGATGAAATTAATACGGATTTTGTCATCTGACTTAGTAGGACGATACTCAAGTGTCTTTCCCTGGTATTGCACTGTTCCCTTTAAGGTTTGCAACAGCCTCTGTCACACTTCTATAAAGTGGATTTGACCAGATGTCACTCTTGTCATCTTTATTTTTCAAATGGCAAATGAGTCATTCGGAATGAAACTCTTCAACTTCAACAGAGAGGAGAAACAGGGAAAGAGAATGAGAGATGAATGAAGCAGAAATCTTGTCTAATTCATCAGTGAGTGTTTAAGGTTGCTTTCACAACTAACCCGTTTGGTTCGGTTAAAATAAATGTATGCCTGTGCCTGTGTAGTGTGAGGATCTGATGTTCTGTGGTGCATAAATATCTTTGGTCTGTTGATCAGACAAAATATTTGAACACCTTGTGGTTTGGGGAAATTATAACATCCATTTCCACAATTTCCTTACATTGTCTACACAAAACAGTTTAAATTAATCAAGAAAATAACCGGCAGATTAATCACTGATGAAAATGATTGTCAGTCACAGTCCTGGATCAAACTGTAATCTCCCACATTATATTGCGGTACAAGTCACTCCTTCATCCAGTCTCTACCCTTTTGTCATTATTCATAGCATGTGGTCAATATGCAGTTTAATAATACTAATGATGTAACACATAAACAACATTAAAGTGCTGCATGACTTGCTGTCAGTCACCAGAATCTGATTTCCACACATGGCTTGAAGTAGCACTGATGATACAATCAAAGAGTTACCTGTCAGTTTGTATAACATCATGATTACAGCCGTTGGTTCATTAGTTCAAAGTCACTGTGAACATGAACTGGACCAGAACTAAAAGGAAACAGCATATGATTTTTTCTCACTGGTTTGGACCAAATGTACTGAACTACAGGTGTGAAAGCAACCTCAACAGCTCTTAACTAAACCATTGAGATGAAAACAACAGCTTCCTGGCCTGAGGACATGTTGACCTTACTCACATAGTGGCAGCACTTTCAAATTCAGATCACCATCATTGCCTCTTTGTCAGTTCATTATCCTCTGTAAATTCCAGTTCATTGTTAGCAGGAAAAGAAATAGTGGAAGAATTTCCAGACAGTGCAGGGATTATAACAAGGCAGCAGCAGTGTTAGTAAGAACTGAGCTAGTGAGTAACAGTGCGATGCACAGGCCACGATTACGCTCATGTACTCACTTCCTGTGGCGGAGCCATCGCTGTTGGTTTCGGTCTTCTCGCTGGAAGAGAAAGGTAATGGCCGTGAGAACTCCGTCCCTTGGTCCGGAGGGCAGCCCGCCATCATGCAGAGACGCAGCAGGCCGCACCTGAGGATCAACGGCCACAGGGCAAGGCAATTACAGTGCTAACGCTAACAGCACCACTACTGGACACTATCAGACTGATTACATTAACAAGTTCTCTTCTTGTTAATGAGCCCCTATTGTTCATGAGGATGAGGTGCCATGACAACAACGTTCAATATAAATGAGGAACTTAAAATCTACTGAATCCGCTATGTATCAATGTGTAAATCAATAGTGCTGTACCCTGCAGCTAATGTTTACTGCCCTGTGCTTGTGCTGTGCTCACACAAAGTAATGTACCACTTCACTGCTACGGAACTGATAATGGCTCTGATAATAACCTACTGCTGTTCCTGTCAATAATACTGCCTATGTGTCTGAGCTGAAGCTGTGTCAGTGAGTTTTAGAGGGTTAATGGGGTATAATGGAGAGTCTTACGTGCTGTCACTGTCTGGTGCTCTGGTCAGCACACTCTGGACCAGGCCAGTAAGGCTGGCTATCTGCTTCTCCATGGCCTCCATACGCTCCAGACGATGATCCCTGGAAAAGTAAAAGCTACAACTGTATAACATAACACTTAATGTCCTTGTGAAGAGATAATTGAAAAACTTGGATTAGATGCAATTGGGCACACAAAATAGCTTTTGCATTTTTTCCAATGCATTAGCTTAAGCAGTACAGCTTTTTTCAAAAACATTTGTGACTACATAAGCAATAATTTAAAATTCAGCTTATTGTTTTTTGTGGTTTGACCTGATTTGATTTACAGTGACATCTCCCTGTCACTTTCTGACTGGTGATATCATCTTTTTCCATTTAAAACCAGTGGAAAAAAGGACCCACAAAACACAAATACAGAACTCATGCAACATAATCAGTATTGTTTTCAGTTTTAGAAGACAGTGTTGTGTTCATGAAGAGTTTTCAGGACCCTCCTTAAACAGTACAACATACTTCAACCACACAGACTGGTACTGACCTGCTACTGTCAGCGTCTTGTCCAGACAACGAAGAACCAAAACCAGGCGTGGCCCTGCCGCCCTCCCCAGGCCCGGCTGTCAGACACAGAGGCTCTGAACTGGAGCTGGGCCTCGATTTCGGGCTCTCCACAAACACAGAGGAGGAGGCTGAGTCTTTGCGAAAGGTCTGCCTGACAGGTGAGGCTCTGCTGGGTGAGCCGGAGTATGAGTCCCTGTCCCTCAGCTGCATGTCAGGGATTTTCTGTGGGGATGATGGTGGCATGCGAAAACCCATGCCCAGAGTGGCTGAGGAGTATGTGTCGGAGTAGAGCGAACCTCCAGGCTTGTAGAGGGAGTCCTCCAGGTCCCCCTGAAGAGCAGCGGCTGAGTAGGTGCTGAGGGATCGGACAGAGCCACGGCGGTACAGGCCACTGGAAACGGGGAAGCTAAAGGGGTCTCCGATGGCAGCTAAAGACTGGGTAGAAGCGATACTGAGGCGGCCCTCGTGCATCAAACTGTAGGGATCTGCATACAGCCCCTCATTCTTCATTAATGCCATGTTTTTCGCAGAAACTTCTTCATCAGGCTTGACGTCGCGGCGCTCTAGGATGGCGCTGGGTGAAGGAGACAGGCCCGCGTTGGCACCGTGACCGGCTGAGGGATGGTGGGGGTGTCGGGGCTGTTCGTGCTGGGGATGGGACCCGGTGAAGGACGGAGGGCGACCCCCACTGTAGGAGAGGCGTGAGCGGGATGGAGAGCCAGAGGAAGCTGAGGCCGTGGAGGAGGGGAGGGTGTTGAGGCGGCGAGTCGGGGAGGAGTCGCGGGAGGAGTACACCATCTCCCTCTGAAATGAACAAGCAAGGGCTTAAAGTTACCGTGGAGATTTGCACATGAGGGTGCTGTGTTCGCCATGTGTCAGTTTGACATGAGCATGAGTTAGATCTGACTGACACTGGACAGGCTGTCATAATCTGCAGACGCCAATGAAAGATGATAAGTTTCTCAAAAGGCCAATGGCAGAATTTAGTATCTGAATTTTAAAATAGAAGAAAATAGACTGTGTGTGCCAAAGTGAAAACATTTTAAGAATTCTTTTCAGGAAAGTGGTATATTTATTTCCACCATTTTCAACTTAGCTTTTATTTTTCTCTACCTGCCTTTCTTTGTACATCATCATAATGTTGTTAAACATGTCCTGCTGTTTTTCTCAAACCAGCTCTGCCTCAGTTTTCCTGCTGTGCATTTACACCTGCTATGGTTTTTTTCTCATTTCTGCAGCTTTCAAAAGCCAAATACTCTGCTTTCCCTTGTCACATAACTACTTTCGTCACTTAACTCATCCCCTTTTCATTCTAGCTAACCTTGTCATGCGGCACTATGTAATACACGGCAAATATTGGAGCATGACAAAAGAATTTGTGCCGCTGAGCCTTTATACCCAGGGACAAATTCATAAACATATATTCATAGCTATATGAGATGGTCTGGTTTGCACAAACTGTATGGGCACAGCTTAAACAAGAAACAAAATAGACAAAACACAGCTGGAACCGTGACTTGCTCCACAAGACAGCACCAGACACGCAACATGCACAGGAGTAAATTAACGGCAAGATGCTTGTTAAGATGCAGCCTGCGTTTAGTCTCCCACAGTTATAAAGAAGAGAGGGACTGAACATCTCACACTGACTGTGAGAGATGATGGTAACTTTGATGATTCTTGATGTTGCCCAATAAAAGCGTTACTTAAAATCATGCCTGTAAGATTTCCCGGTATCAAACTCAGTTTGAGGGTGCATTAAAAAGTAGATGTGCCTCTGCAGTTTAAGGGTGTTGGTCAGCTATCTCTTTACATTTGCCTTTGCATACACAGGCACAAACATGCGTGTGAGCGTGCGCAAACACACACACATAAAACATACAGCACAGTACATGCACACACGATATACACAAGCATAATCATCGTTTTTCACTGCCTGTTTGCATCGTTAATAGCAGTTGTGTTCTCAGTATTGTGTGAATAATGCAGATGGTAAGCAGGGTTTTGTATAAAATAATTTAAAAAAAAGGTTTCCCTCAGGCTTCCTTGATCTTCACTGAAGCAGAAATAGCTTCGGATGTTAAAATATGCTCATTTCACAGAGGAACATTGTTCTCTGGTGTCTGCACAGCAACAGATGGCCTACTTGAAGATAAGAAAATACATTTCCAGGAGGAATACCTGTTAAATTACTAACCCACATACACCATAACAGCCTGTCAAAGTTACCATTGAAATACAAAAAACACCATTACCTTGCCAAAAGAAGCACACCGCTCCCCTTTTGTAGAGGCACAGTATTATAGCAGTTCTCACTGACAACTCAGTTGTCAAACATCAGACTTGCAGGAGATCAGACAGCATTTTTTCTCTAAAATAACCCAGTTTACCCTCTTCACCTCCTCTCCTCACCCCACCCCCCTCCTCACCCTCAGGTCTCCGTTAGCCAGGTGAGCAGCAGCAGGGTAGGAGGCGTAGATGGGTTCTTTGCGGTATATCTTGATGATGCTGCGGTCCTGGATGTCCCGTACGTCCTCCAGCTCGTAGAAGACGTTACGCGCCTCGTCCTTGATCAGGATGGCTGTGTTGGGTGACTTCAGCATACCTGCGGTCAACTTCTGAGGGAACATGTGGACGATGAGAGCGTGCAGTGTGTCCAGGCTGCTCAGTTCGTGGGTAATGTGCACCCGGCGTGTCTCATCCCCGTACTGCAGGAACAGCACGCCTAAATAAGAGTGACACAGGAGAGACGGTCGAGTCAGAAGGTGATTGCTTGAGTGGCTATCGAGAACAACTTGAAAAGCAATTCTGTCAAATCTTGTGGTTCGCTTTACCATTCTGCAAGCTACACTGTTGTTAATTATGATCCTAATGTTCTGCCTCTTGGTATATGCGTTCTAGATAATGATTTTACCATTAGATGTCAGCATGAATAATCACTGACAGTGTAAACAGTTCTCTCTTTCTGAATGTGAGAATAAGACTGTGGGAGCTGGGTGAGAATTCACAACTAAGGTGTAAAGATTCATATTAAAGGCAGGTTGAATCCTCTAGTACTACTTTGTGGGATAAAACTTACTTTGTATCAATAATTCAACTGAAATAATGAATATTAGATGACCCTAAAATAGCCACACTTCATGGAAAACTGTGCTGCAACCCTTGATTTTATAGGAAAAGACGAGTCTGACGCCTGACTAACCTGAATATTCATCTTCATACACCGTGGGACAAACAAAAAGAACAAACAAAGCAAAGAAAGACCAGTGATTAAAAGTCAAGCAAAATAAGTGAGATACTGCACATGTGTTAGGGAGAGAAGAAAACAAAGACAGTAGTTAGTATAGAGACGTGGAGTGGTAAGATTGGCAGCTCTGCTCTGCTCAGTTTTACAGCCACTTTTTTTAATCTCACTGTACCTGATGTAACACCACACCTTGGTCTTTATGAGCTTGGACCAGCCTTACACTAATCCTCTCTCCACTCCCAAGGCCTTTTTTGTTGTAAACCTGCTCTTAACTCTGTAGTTTACTCATGCAGTTGCGCATAAATATATCCCCAGTCCTGCATGATTAACAGGTGAGCAGTATTACAGTCAAATAAACAGTCACTAAAATAGCTACCTGAACATTGTAAACTGTACTTTGGAGATTATACAACCTGCAGAGACTTCATGGAAAAAGTTTGCTTGTGCATTCTGGCTGAATGAACTGGGAATGTACTGTCTACAGTGAAAAGATGAATTTGTTATACTGTAAGTTCTCTAACTGTGCAGGAAAGTGTAAAGTCAGGACTGACTGCTCTCGAGTTCCCTGCAACAGAGCAATTAAACTAAACTGTTTGGTAAATGAAGTGAGAGTTTAACACTTCCTTCCATTCCCTGTAAGCACAGCGGTTCACATCAGCAGCTATATGGAGTAAACAGACAGCCGCAAATCTGCCTCCAAGTCCAGCCAGCATGTTGTGACAGAACCTGCCAGCAATGCTTCAAATCTTAACCTGGAGATCGTAGCTTATTCTGGCTGGCAGAGCGGGACAGCGGCAGGCTCTGGCGAAAGCGGTTCATCCGGTTGAACCCGAGGGGGATGTCGGCTTCTGACATGGTCTCCAGGGATTCAGCGGAGGCAAAGGAGAGCTTGGCGGCTTGGTCGGCAAGCCCAGACTGGGTAGACTGGGAATGCCGTGGACTGCGGCTCTGCGGGGAGGAGAAGACACACACGGAGACACACAATCATCTACTGAGAGGTGAAACTGAGGCGGAGAGAATGGATTGGACGGGGGCTGATGGAGAAACACCAACCGGAAAAGAGACAGTGAACGCACAATGAGACTCCACACAATGAACCACATAACAAGATTAACGAGGCCTTGACAATGGTTTAGCTACTAGTCATTCACTAAGAATTACCAGCGTCACAGTATCTGACATCAGTTGAATGCTGCAGCAGGAAAAACACAACATAGTTGTTCTCAAATGGCACAGCACTCCAGGGCATCAGCTTTTATGAATCACCTACAGTGGGTGAGGAGCAAAATTAAGCTGGAAACAGTGCTCCAGCATAGCATAAGTTATGTCATGTTTGCTCGACTTTGCACACCTCCCACACGTCCTCATCCAAACTCTTGTCCCTGTGCAGCTACAAACTTTAAATGAATGCTTGTGGGATGGGTGGAGAAGCTCATGCAAATCCTGGGCTGTCACTGTGGGTTTATCCTGCTGGCCTATGCCCAGGCGTCTCTCACTGAAAGACTGTTAGTGCAGCTGGGGCTGAGCGCACTCAACTGGCTCCCTGATCCCCCACCACTGTAGCGTCTCCTCCTGCTCAGAGGCTGCTGTAATGAGCTCCCAGAATGCTGTCTGCTGATTGTTTGGATGGCAGAGGCAGACACATCCTTAGCCACAGTACAGTAGCTGTGCCGGTTTCCTCCTCCTTGCACCATGATCAGTTTTTCCTCTTTCCAAGGATTTCCTCTGTCTGAGACTAACTGCAGCACAGATCTGCTGTGGCTTTCTTTAATGTGGTATTTAATTAATGTGAGACTGACAGAAGTTACACAGAGGGCCATCTCTGCACTCATTGACTCACAGCAGTGAGCTGTTTGAATTCATTCATAAACATACTACACCACACAGAGCACATTCGTACATCCATTTGTGATTTTGTTAATTGGGCAATATGCCAGGAGGCTATGCTGCACAATAAACTGGGGCAGCAACTAGAGATTACTTTTATCATAGGGATTTTTTGATGAATGAATTATTTAATCCATAAAATGTCAATAAACAAGAAATTCCATCACAATTTTCAAGAAACCAAAAGTTCAAAACCCAAAGGCATCCAGTTTACAGTGATGTAAATCAGAGAAATGCAACTGCAACTAAACAAAAACTAAACTAGCAAATCTACATTTCTAGCTATGCTAGCAGCATGGCTCTCAACAACAATTGGCTGGTTAGCTGTGAAATTTTGTCCAGACATTCATAGTTCAATCTGTCTAATACTATTATGATCTATTATGACTTGTTTTTAGTGCTAACTCAATGCTAAAAAAAAACAAGCAACAGGATAGCGAACATGGTAAACATTACACCTGCTTAACATAAGCATGTTAGCATTTAGCTCAAGCCTAAATACAGCCTCTTGCATGGCTGTAGACTCTTTGTCTTACTGCTTGATAAATGTGTTAGCCAATTAATTTAATTAATTAATCAATTAATTGTTGCAGCACTACAGTAAAGTCACTAAAGTAACATGTGATTACTACTATCACTGATAATTTGCTTTAAATCAGCTGCTTTACTTTCACATGTGTGTTTATGAGGCAGATTCCAAACCCCATGAGAACTGGAAAAATCCTTATTTTTTATTTTTTATCATGTATGCTCCCTCTGTCACTATCATACATAATTCAGTCACACACACCCACACACAGAATAATAGTGGTGGTGTCCAGTGATAGTGGTGGCAGACAGTGTCTGAGCACGCAGAGGGATGGTGATTCTGACAGATAACACCCACCATGTTTTCTAATAGGGTCATTTATCTAAACTGTGACCACACTGAACAACAACACTGTCTACAGCAGAGCACAGAGGAGCAGCACACATACTGCATCGTGTCATATTCTGGCCAGCTACAGTGAGATATTAAAGACATGCACGTATTTGGTAGGATTGGTCTTCCATAGCACTTTTCTGATCTGAATCCAGTAGTGAAACTTCTTAATGAATTATAATCTCTTTAAATTCCTTAGATTTTGTTTAGGTTTCACCAATTTTAGGTAGCAAAAGTTATGAATGCAGTAACCTCATATTTAAAGCAATAGTTTGAGACTTTGTGAGCTATCGTGAAAGGCCGGTTAGCTAAGCTTAGCATAAAGACTGGAATGTGGGAAACAGCTAGCCTGGCTCTGCCCAAAGGTAACAATTAGATTATTTCTTGGCTCTGAGCAGTTGCCAGGCAACCAGCAGATACTCCAGAAAGTTACTGGTTACAACCAAGAAACAGTCTGATACACAACCCACTCTTAAACAGGCCTTCGTAAGCGTTTAACAAACATAATATAATATGTAAATTAGTGTGCTTCACATGTGCTGGCAGGTGAATTTTGTTACCTTTGGAGGGAAGCTAGGCTAACTGCCTCCAGCCTTTGTGCTAAGCTAGGCTAACTGGCTATAGACTCAAAATTCATACAGACATAAGAGTGGTATCAATCTTCTCATTTAAATCTCAGCCAGAAAGCAATTATGCTTATGTCTATTTAGTGTCAAACTAAACTTTTACTAACTAAAATTTTCTAGATAATTAGTAGACTAAATATCACCTACTCAAGGCTAATAAAAAGGTGAGTGATAAAAGTTTTGATGTGACATTTTTTAAGCTCTGAGTTTGACAAATCCAGGTCTTTATCAAACTTGGAACAGGAACTGTAATGGAACCAGCTGTTGGGGCCCACCCTAATCACTCAGTAAGACTAACAAACAGAAATTTATTTGGCACATCAATGCAACAGCAGCTTCCAGTTTGAACGGGAACAGCTGAAAAGACCACCATGTCAAAAACATCAAGAAGATTTTTACTGAGGACATCTGCTCATTCTTTTTCTGCACTGCTGAGAGAAAAACACTGAGCAACTCCTCGCTTCAGTATCTCGACTCATTCGACTGCTGCGTGTGAGAATTTAAATTCAAGGCTAAATAACCTAGTTGGAGCTTCCTACAAAAAGGAAAAAGGAATTGAGAATATGGTGCTGCATGACTGAGCATGCTTTTCACAATGTCTGCAGACTCAAATTTTAAATTTCTGAAGCAGCTGAAAAAGAAAAAAAAATCTGTGCAGGGAAAGTGACAGAGTGATGCTCTACTCTCTCAACAGCTACAGTGACGAAACCCCACTGTATGAATGTGTGAGAGCTTACTGCAGCTGTCATTATATATGCTCTTAGTCAGCTTGCCTTGTTAAAACAGCCTCCAAACACCGACTTCCATATTGGTGGTTTATGTGATATGAAAACCGAAAATATCTCTCTGCAATAATTTTGCATTGTAAATATTATATGTGAATACACCATCTGGTCATGCATCTGGTCCCACTAGACATGCCAACATTATACATGACAGTGTTTACAGCCTCCTTTGAGGGAAACTGGTTCTACCTCCTTATTTTCCTCTACAATCCTCCCTCTATACCTCCCATCCCACCCACCAGCCCGCCCTCCCTCCACCTCAACCTTTTCTTTTGGAGTGATCCAGACTTTTTCAACAGCACTCAATTACTGTCGAGAACTCTACACTGTTATAAGGGCATGGCGGAACAGAGGAACAAGTAGGGAACAGGATGATCTTACACGGAACAGAAGCGAATGGAGTGGAAAGCGGGACACGGCAGCCTGACAACAGACCTTAGGCTACAAACTGCATTAAACTCAATGCAACCTCCCACCATGTCATTTCTTGTTTCGTGTGCTTGCACACGCAAGCATGAGCGCATTCGCACACGTACACACACACATGCACACACTGCTCTGTTTTAAGGTCAAGGTAATGGTAGCTTTGGTACCTGTTTTTCATGTGTGAGAGAGGACGTCTTATCAAACTCCATCTGAAACTTGAGTGCTTTCTTAGTCTGCAGACCTCTTAACCATGGACAATTGCATGTGTTTTCATCTTCACTTCAACAAAAGGTGAACTTGAAAAGAAAATGATTCGCACTTCACCCACGGAATGTTTTTTAAGAGGAGAACCATACTGCTGTAATGAAACCGTATGGAGGCTTCCTGGCCAATTAAATAAAAAAAATGTATCTGTAAAATCTCTGCCAGATTGGTTGTTGTTGTTGGATGTACAGTTTGGGGGAGGTCATGACACTTTGCCTTAACAACAACAACCATCGAGCTGGCTGTCAGACAATGGGATGTTGAGGATGTGGTGGTCATGTCTGAATCAGTTTTACTAGAACAGTCAAAATGACCAGGAGTTCCATGTCTGCATTCAGTGTGAGAGCACACATCATGTGCAACTAATTGATCCATACAGAGTGAGCATAAGACCCTGTGTTTTGTTGTACTGTCCAAGCAAAACTGGACAGTTCCTACAGACATAGATCCATTTTTAATAAATAGGTCCAGTTTTGACACCTGACAGTTGATTTACTGCTCCCTCAAAGTAAGACTTCTCCATCAGGAAAACAAGAGCACATTCAAAATGCCAAAACACAAAGGACTGTTTATTATCTGGATAACATACAATATGTGGATAAAGATCACATTTTAATACTAGGTGTGCATGGGGTGTAAAAGTCACAGGTTCCGACTTAGCACAAAGGCTGATTAAGTGTGAGTTAACACAATGTACGATCTTAATAAAAGCGCATAGTGTCTGTTAAGCTTAAGTTAAGGTGGATTTAAGGTGTGAGATCTCAGTGTCACTTGATGTTCTTGAGCATAAAAGCAGGAGAGAAAATAAAGATGAAGTACCCTGATGTAAAAGCTCACTAGCGAGTCTGTAACTATCTAGGTTGATGTTTGGTAATTGGTACTAAAAATGTCCAGAGGATGGCTCATCACATGATGATTGCTGCAAGGCTCTTCTTTCTAATCTTTTCTCTGGGTGCAATATTCCTCCTGCTAAGTGATATGACATTCAACTGGACCTGAGTAAGACTATATAGGTCAGCAACAGAAATGTCAATCACAGCTTGATGTGTGTGAAATGACAAAGAAATCTTTGGCTCCAGGGAATCAAACGGAGACAGGTGTCGAATGGTTGAAAATCACAATCCTCACACTCTTATCTGCATCTTTTCCAAATCTTCTTCCTCGAGCTTTTGTCACTTCTCCTCCTAATCATATCTCTCTCTCTTCCTCAAAAGCTTGCATCTGTCTTTGCCTCCAGTTGTCTGTCTCCCCTTCCTCAGTTTTTATCCCCTGTCACTCATTTGTCCTCTCCCACCACTCCCCGAGCTCGCTTCTGATTCTTGCTGAGCTGCTTTGTGTCACATTGCTTTATGTAGCAGCAGAGGCCACGAAGCTGCATCCAGGTAGCATGTGTTTGTGCTTTTGCTATCTGCACTGGAGTATTTTGAGTCTGCATTTTCTCCCTCCACCCATAACCTGGCTCTTTATCCACACACAGAAAAGTTCACAGCTCTCACTTTGACAAAATGGAGAGAGAAAACAGCTCCCTGAATCGATCCATCTCTCACATCCGTTTGTCTCTACTTGCTCTTACCCCAGTATCATTATTTCTCTCAATCTTTTTCAACTCTCAGGCCAATCTTCTTCCTGGACATTCAATCCTTCAACCCCCCTGCCACCCCAAAGT
Source organism: Lates japonicus (assembly GCA_033238685.1). NCBI lineage: Eukaryota > Metazoa > Chordata > Actinopteri > Centropomidae > Lates > Lates japonicus. The sequence goes on from BRZM01000007.1 coordinate 5,118,554, forward strand.
CCTGTCTCTTTATAATACCGGGAGTCATCAATGCATGGAACAAACTGCTTTGCCAAATTGCTGTGAATTGTGTGCCGAGGCAATCGGTTTGCTCAGAAGGAAAGGGAGCAAAATGGCGTTCTCTGCGAGTGGGGAGATGATAACTGAGATTGCTGCCATGTTTCTCTTTCCTGATAGTAGAGAATAGAAGAGCAGTAGCCTCAAAACATGATGAGAAGCTACGTGTTCCAGACTTTTAGACACATTGAACTGTGAATTGTTCACCTGTACTTTTCATCAGTAAGGATTAACAAGTGTCTGTATTTAACATATCACTACCTGATAGAATCCTTGATATGAATATTTGTTTTTTAGAGGTGTAAAATGGGTGAAGTGTAGTCCTCATAGTAGTTCCATTTAGTGTTTATTTTCAGCAGGAAGGGGAATCCAGGGAGAGAGTTGAGCTTAGATTAGACGTGGTGGGATGAGGGAGTAGGACGCAGCTTTCAGAAGCTTTGGTGTGAAATGAAGAAAATTGAGCAGGATGAGGTGTCAACATAAAAGGTGTCAACAACAGCGTGTGTGCTGAAAACAAATAGCTTTAGATCTGTAGCTGCTCTGACCATTTCGGTTGTTTCACTCCACAGTTTATTACCACTGCAGCACCTTGTGGAGCCAATAAATACATTCTAACTCTTGCTGTGGGGTGATTAAGCTACCTCACTTGATGCATTTCTTTGGCTGCTGCAAAGTAACATCAAAGGGCCCATATTGTAGAAAGTGAGATTTCCATGTCTTTTGGATTATAAAGCAGGAGAAGATGCTGTATAAATATTGTGAAAGTATCAAACCACTCAATGCATGGAGAAATGCACACAGCCATGACTGCTTAACATTTTCCTCAGAGGTGCATTTACTGGATAGTTTTACCAAGCTACAGTTGGCTGTAATCTGTTACCTGTGGTTGGCCTGGCTGTGCATTAATCAGAAAAGTTGGCCAATCAGAAGAGAGGCTTGTAAACAGACAAAAAAACAAAACAAAAAACAAACAAGAAAACAAAACAAAACAGCCTGTTCATGCAAGAGCTCCAGAGAAAAGCATGAGGGAGGAGATGTAAAGCTATACTGAGATGCTGTTGGTACTTAGAATCACAAACATGCTGCAATTTACTGTACTAGAAAGTGCAAAGATCCAAAACATAAGTGAGCTGCAAGAAATTAGTAGATTAATCAATATGATGAATAGCACAAAATTGATCTGAAACTGTTTTGATAACTAATTGTTTCAGTCACTTTTTGAAGCGATCTAAAATCATGATTCTCAGTTTCAAGCCTCTGTGCAAATATTTTCATCTTTTCCCTGTTTTATTTCATTGTAAACTGAATGACTTTGAGTTTGTTGGACAAAACAAGACATTCGAAAACATCGGATCACGAATCACTTTTAAGCTCAGCATCTCAACATTTTCAGTCTTACTGGAAACTTTGATTTTTTTAATGTTTGATTCCTTATTATAAAACATCAGAATCTCACTGGTTTGACATTTAAAGCCTCATTCTTCATGCTCATATACCTACAAGGTTTTGCAACCCACCTGAGAGTCCTGCAGAGTTTAAAATGGTTTGGTTGTGTAATAGATTTATGTGACAGACGGGGCTCTAAATTCCATTTCATATCACTCTTGTTTGAGGTTAAAGTACTTGTGGGAGTGAGGGATAAATTGCTTAGCCTTCCCCATGGGTCAGGGCATATGGCTATTGATATTCAGTAACATTTCCACCCTGTCCAAATGATATTGTGAACAGGGATTCGGGGAAGACTACACCGCAGATAAGCCCTGGGTTCTTCCCTCAAACACACACACATCAATATGTTCTTAAATTTGCACTGTTTAAAGAGTGCACCTCCCTTCCTGCCTCTCTGAGCTGTAATGCCACAACAAAGTGGTGCATATTACAATGCAGGCCTTTTAAGGCTAAACTCTTTAAATTCAGCATAAGTGATATACATTTTCAGTATGTCTTGATGTTATATATATGCTATAGACAATCCATATTTCCTCTGTGCAACCTGTGGATAAAACACATTCAGGAGCCCAGCCATGCCTCAAGCATTTGTGCTAATGTCAAAGCGTTATTTCAATAATGCCTCAGCAGCATGTCTGAAATGTCTTCTTAATGTCTCAGTCAGTCTGAGTAATACTTCAGCGAGGTCACGTGACTTCTAGCCATTAATGCTAGCTGACTGAGGTATCATAAATCCTGAGAGAATCGTCTTCTGCAGATTAAATGGAGCTGGAGAAGTTTAAGCTGTCGCCACCCCTGACACCTCTGCCGCCGCAACCTGACACGCATCACAATCTCACAGACACACACACACACACTGCCCGAAGAGCCAAGAGATGCCAAGTGAGCTGGGTGTTGCAGGAGCCAGAGGACAAGGAAGATAGGCTGGTGATGCCTGAGGAGTCGGACGTGATCCCACAGCACAAATCACATGAACACAAGACACACACATAATGGACCGGGGGGTGGGGGATGGGGTGGGGGGGTGACAAACACACTTGGACACGCAGCACTGACCTTAAAGCTCCAGTAGTTGGGCTGTTGCTGGGAAGTTTCGTGAAGGACGAAAGAGGTAGAGGAGGGAGAAAGAAAGAGAAAAGTTAGATATTTACTTCTCTAATAATGGCTTGAGTTTACTGATAAAAAAAAACAAAACAATTTTCTTTTTAAAAATGGTGCATAGAAGAAATTGGATTGGAGAGGAGATAGAGGCTGACTGCCTCTGACACAAAAATCCAATTCATCCTCCACAGAAAAAGCATTATCAGTTACATTTTCTAAATTGTTTTTGTGTAACACGTCCCTATTACGACAGACCATTTATGAAAGTCATTAATATTGTTGATCGCTTCAAGTGTGATTGGTGTTAATGCAGGGAAGGCGGGGGGGGTGTTTTGCAAGCGTCAGGTTACAACGCACCTGAAACAAGACAGCACTGTTGGGTGTAGCTGGCAAAGGGGGAGGAAATGAAAAGAGTGAAATCAAATCAAACACCGACCCACTCTGTTGTTGTGACGTTGGCCTCTCTCCCAGACTTCTCCACCACAGGAAAGGCACCGCTCTGTCTCCTTCCCTCTCTCTCTCTCTCTCCCCTGTCTCTTTTGCTTTCTATCCACCTGCCTTGCTCTTTTCATCTGAACCTCGCCACCTCACCTGCTTATTTTCAGCAGCACATCCCGTATCTCTCTATCTCTGTCCATTTGCCCTGCCCGCCGCTCCACCGTGTATGAAGAGGTCCTGGCATGTTGGCGGTAGCCTCAGGAAGCAAGATTTCCATTAAAACATAATTACCTTACAGTCAAAAACCAGGCCGAGCCACTGATGGCCCAGAAATACCTCAAAATGACATGCAAAATTAAAAAAAGATTGGGCAGAGTTCATGAATTTTAATTCTAATCCAAACTCTTATTCTAGTTCTTATTCTTATCTGCAGGCAATTTTCAGTCCATTCAGCTTTGCTTCTACAGGACCCATATTACTCTCCTGGCACAGGGATAAAAAAAAAAAAAGAAAAAAAAGAAGAAGAGGTGACAGGCAAGTTTTGATTTATGATAGCTGGTGGTTTTTCATTATCAGCCTTCCATTTTAATACTGTCTCAACAAAAGCCTGGATTATTTCAGCAAACACAAGCATCAGAGGCAGCACTCTCCCTGATTATTACCTTATTGTAATCCAATCTTTCACTTAATGTTCCCTCATTTGGCCCTGATGCCATTCTTCAAGTCTTTTCCACTTGATGCTCTTCTCTCTCTCTTTCTCTCCCTATCCCCCCCCTTTATTTCTTTCTTTCTTTTCTTCCTGTAATTTGGCACAACTTCTTGCTTGGTCTTAATACCGTATGAAGTGTTCTAATCACGGTAATCCGAGGAGGTAATGAGTCCCTGGCCAAAAAAACACTGATGGAACATCTGGTCCAATACAATGTGGCCATTTACAGGCTGTAAGAACAAGAACTGTGTCCCAAGATCCACAGTGCACTGAATATGTATGTATATAACATGTACTACATACACACATATCCAGCTTTTTCAGTTAGTATGCAAGAAATCAATGTATTTTATGGTTTTGTACAAACAGGAAGTGAGAGAGGACTTTTGCTGTCTGTGTCCCAATGCCATGCTAAATACTAAGTATATGTATACAGTATGTACTATCTTCATAGCATACTGTTTTGCTGTAAATTAAACTACAACTCTAGCATGACACTGGCAATTAAACTTCACAGACAGAGGGGTAGTTATTTTTTGTTTTCAGATGTGATCCTGCATCTGTTTTACCACCACCCACAATGACTTTCTTCCAGTTTTGTGCAGCTCCTACTGACTGTTTTGGGTTTGTTTTTTTTCCATTTACTTCTCAACCTTTAGAGTAACAAAACAAAATAAACAAACATAAAAGGTGGCCAGAATAGCAAATAATTGTCCATGGACTCACAGATATTCCATATTTCTACTGTCCACAGTGTCCATGCAGACTGGAAACAGCCCAGCGATGAACAATGAGTATGATTTAAAGGTTAAATGAACTGTACATTGAGCTACACTCAAGAGGAGTCAATAAATCAACATACATGACTTAGCTGCTGCTGAGTCTATTGATTTCTGATATAATCATCTATAATGTGACCCCAAATCTGCAGCTGCCGAGTACCTAAATTCCCCCAAATACAGAAAGGAGACTGTATCATTAATCCACCTCTTAAAACAAGGAGGGGAGGCAGATTTATATTCTCTCAAAGTGACACTTTTAGCTATAAACAAACAAACATTAAAGCCTGCTGGGTCTCATTTTTTAGGAAGCTTTCAGCACAACACCAAACAGCGAGTGCACAGTCTGGGTCGATTTGTTTCCCAATAATTATACTGAACAAAAAAATAAAATAGAAATATGCTGAACTTTAGAGCAAGCCTTATACTGTTTTTTTATTTTATTTTATTTTGTCACTTCTGCATTGTGTACACAGTGCATACTCCGAACCTGCTCTGGACTGGTATCTGGTGTAGATGTAGGACACAGACTTTGGAATGACACAGTCAATAACATTTCACAAGAAGAAAAAAGGATTGCAGCTGCAAGTACTGCTCTTCACTTCTGTTGTGCAATGCATTGTGAGTGTCCATTAACACTGCACTCAAAAAATAAAAGCAGATTAAGTAGCCAAACTAGCATCTTGAAGTTTTTTTGTCACTTTTCCAGTGTGAGTACACACTACTTAAAACTTGCATAGAAGTAACATCTAGGAATATTAGTAGCCCATAGAAATGTTATAGGAATGTAAAATATAATCGTTGTGGACTAATACTTGGAGGTGAACTCAAAAGCAACACAGTGTAATCAATTACATCGCTACAAACTACTACTTAAAACACTTCTCTGCAAACTGAAAACTATAACCTTAATTCGAAAAGATTTTATTGAGCATTACTCTGTCCACCATGTAATGTTTGGCTGATGGAGAGGGGACTTGTGCACTTCATAAATTTAAATGGTAGAAAACAGTGGGAGTGCCTAGCCTCACTGGCACTGAGACAAGTGGGACTCAGAACGATATGAAGCATAATCTCAACCCACGCTTCCTTTTCCCCATAGCATATAAATCTGTACCAATGTATGTCAAAGCAATTATTATTAAAAACAACTCTTTGATGTGACGCTGAGGAGAATTTCAGCCTCCTAGCTAGTTGCTCTGTATATATTTTAAATGCCATATACTGTCGCTGTCCTGAGAAAACCATACATCTCCAGTGTCTGAAAGATTAAACGCCCCGTTATGCATTAGTAAAATAAAGAAAAACCTTTAAATAGTCTAATCTGAATAATGCATTAGCTTAGAACAAGGGTGCATGTCAGTACACAGAGTCAGACCCAAGAGGGGAGAGGTCATGGGCAAAGTGGGTCACTGTCAGGGATAAGATAATGCATGAGGTCTTTTCAGGTTGGACTCATATCGGCCTTGACCACCTCATCATGTGTCAGTCACTCATCTGGCATCTGCCAGCCAGTAAAACTTCGTCCTTGACAATCTGTTGAAATGACAGCGGCTCAGGGGCACCATTGGTGCATCATAAATAACTGCCGTTCACTTGTTCAGACAACGTTAATGATTTTATTTTTCCACAAAGCTAAATGACTCTGAGGGCTTTAATGGTGCAGAAGTGATTTGTGGTCTTGTGTGTCTGTCTCTGCCAGTGTTTCTCTGTTTGTTGCTTTAATGAGGCTTACTCTCAGTTCTCAGGTAGAGTAAACACATTCATTCTTCACCGCCTCATGTTGTTTTAACCGTTGCTCCTCTGACAGCTGTAGATACACTGAACTTGGACTTTGAGTTGCAAATGTTGCACTGGGGGTGTGAGGAGGGGTGTGAGGGCAAACTGGAGAGGGACTGTGTCGTTTCCCTATAACAGTTCCCTGTCCCGGAAATCATCACTGCAATCAATGCATTTCCTCTGCTTAGAAATTATATTCAAGATGCAGTTTCACACCGTCAGTCATTATCACACTGATCCCCTGATGACAGAAAAAACTCTTGAATGAGGATCTACTACTTAACTCAAATGTACATCTTGTCATTTTCAACCTCCTGTTGAATTAAATATACTTCAGTCCCAAGGAGACAGAGTAACTCCTGTGTGTGTTTGAGACGTCAGATTAAACTTGGTGCTGAGGGGCTAAATGCATTCCTGACGGCTACACAAAGACACCCATTTAAAAGATTTACACACAGGCGTGTGTGCACACAAGCTGGAGTTGGCCAGAGCTCCAGCAGAAGGACGTAGCCTCGCAGAGTGGAGCGCTGCATTACCTGACCTGCATGTAAAGCAGGCTGCACTCACACCACCCCTCCTCCACCCTGTCTCTTTCTCATGTCGTCATCCTCTCTGCACCCCCCGCCCCCCTTTCTCAATCATTCTTACCCCTGGACTCCGGTCCAGTTTGGCATCTTAACGTTACCGCAGCCTTTCTGTTTCTATCTTTAAAAAAAAACACCTACACTAGTCTGCACAGCAAATTAATGCTCACTCAAACAGCTGCACAAAAGGCTCTGTGTACAGTTTACAGTATCGTCCACTCAGCCATCGTCTAGCCTGGGCTTCTGCCTTCTGAGCATATGCACACCGTCACCACAACAACCACAACAAACACAACAGGCGTGGAATCTAATCCCAGCTGGCACATCCTTATCCTTCTCTCTCTCTCTCTCACACACACACACACACCTCTCTACAACAGCCTCAGGCGTTCAGTTTCAAGCTTCCAGTCCCATCTCACCTGCAGTGCACCTGTGCCTGTCCACCACTCCAGTCATCCCAGGCTGTCCGTCAGGTGCAGCGAATCCTCATCGCGTTTTTGCCTGTCTCTCCCTCCCTCTGCTTCTCTTACCCTCCCTCCCTCTCCCTCAGTCAATCTCCCTCTCTCTCCCCCTCTCTCTCTCTCTCTCCGTCTCGCTCTCCAGTAGCACATGCGGCGGAAACTCTTTATTTAATTCATTACAACACCAGCCGATTAACTCCTTCGCAGATGGGTGCCTGGCTCCTGCTGGTGCTGGCTAATTGAGCAGCGGGCTGCTTGACTGGCTGCTCTGCTCCTCTCCAGCTCCTCCTCTCCCCCCTCCCTCCTTCCTCGCTGTCCACGCTCGGCACTTCCACGAGATGACAAGGAATCCTGGGCTCTGCTGCTTCCTCCCCCGTGCAGTGAAAATGCCCTGTCACTTTAGGACTGTCCACTCTTCCAGCTGCTGCTTCAATGTTTTTCTTTTTTTTTAACTGTCTGCCTTCCACTTGTTATTCCTCTCTCCTTTCTGTCTTCATTATTGTACAGTTCCTCCTTCTCTACACAACCTGACCTTTGCAATGCGATATCCCTACTTGCCATGTATGGGGGAGGTTGCCACGGCAACTATGGACTCCACCTGTCTTTCACCCGCCCTCTCTCGCTCTCCTTCTCTCTCTGTCTCTCGCTTTCATTCTCTCCCATCTTTCCCCTGATGTGCTTTTCTGTCACATCATTTCACTGAATTTACTCTTTTTTCAATAAACACACATCAGCAGCGCTCACACAAAGAACGTGTCTGTGTACAGTACAGAATGTCCACTACGTGTGTGCGTGTGAGTGAGATACAAAAGAGCGAGAGAAAGGTAGAGAAAAATATTGATGAAAAGATGAAAAAGCAAAGGAAAAGCATTATCTCCAAGAGTTTCGAGAACTCTATGTGTATGTGTGCTTTGCCCCTCTATGTAAAGTTCTGCAGGTCCTTCCAACAGAGAAACAAAGAAAAGCTCAGCTGTGACAGTTTAATGAAAACTTCTACTAGCACAAAGACCACCATTATTCTCAGCCGTTAATTCTCTCCATCTGATGCTAACCATCATCATTTATGATTTCTTTCAATAAACACACATCGCGGCAACTCACTGAGAACGATATCTTGTCCTTTTGATACAAGAATGTCTCGATGTGTGGTGGATACAGGCAAAATGAAAAAATATTGATGAAAAGAATGAAAAAGCAAAGGAAGAAGCATTATCTCCAAGTTTGAGAACTCTATGTGTGTAATACTGCCCCTCTATGTAAAGTTCTACAGGTCCTTCCAACAGAGAAACAAAGAAAAGCTCAGCTGTGACAGTTTAATGACAACTACTACTAACACAAAGACCACCCGACAGCATTCTCTCATGCATTTACCCTCCCTCAATTATTTCAGTGAGCACAATGATTCACAATGATTCACATTGTGCTCTTTTCACTCTGGATGTTGCCTGATGAGAGACTGTTCTTGTTGCCTAATGATAAATATGACTCCACTTAGGTAATGGGACTCTCTATGTGTAGAGGTGACATATTTTTTCTGTTGACGTCACCACATTGACAGAATTGACCTGTTTAATTGCCAAAAGAGACATGTACTGAGTATCAAATGAAGTGAAATATCTACCTCCAAATGGCAATAAAGCAATAAGAAACCCATCAAACGCATGAATTAATGAACAAGCATTCATTTGACAATAAAATTGGGGTTTTTACCTATAGCAGATATTGTTAGCAAATACAATTCCCCTTAAGGGTGAGAAATCCTCATGAGGTGGTGAACTGCGTACCTGCTCACGTGCAGACCGCTCTGACGTGCCCCTCATGCTGGTGTGTGAGGGTGAGGGCGACGGCGGGTTGTGGTGCGGGCTGTGGTGCGGATGCTGCAGCTGCTGCTGCTGCTGGTACTTGCTCTTCAGGTGGTCCATGAAAGCATCCCTCTTGCGCTCCATGTCAGCCTTGTGCAGGTTGGTCAGGGCCTCCAGGCTCTGGGCGGCGCTGACGGTGTGGCGGTGCTCCGACGTGTGCACCAGGCCCACGTTGGAGAAGCGCCGAGCGCTGTTCCCCAGCGTCCGGTACTCCCGCGGATACTCCAAGTCATCTGTCGAGATCATGTGACTGCCACCACGCTCGGGATCTGAGGGGCAAGGACAGAAGAGAAGAAAGGAGGATAAAGGAAAGGAAGGAAGGAAGGGAAGAAAGAAGAAAGGGGTGGAAAATGTGCAAGGAGGAGGTGAATCACCACCCACGCAAGCATGCAGAAAGAGTTCAGGTTGGAGACATACATACATACACACCGAGCAGGCACACACAGGTGGAAACAAATGAAGCAGAGAGAAGGAGAGTGGAAAAAATAAGGCACAGAGGGGACAGGAGAGAGAGAGAGAGAAAGAGAGAGAGAGGGAGAGAGAGAAAAAAATGGGATGGGATGTTAGACTATTTGCCACCAGGACGGAGTGGTTCCCTGCAGAATTATTGATTTCAAGTTCTGAAGGAAAGAAAAATGAGAAAAGTAAAATGCTTCTGCAATAGATCAAAGGAAGAGGCTCAAACTAAATTTGTTTTGCTGGATATTCCATTGTGATATGCCTGCTTGTCATCTTAAGTGGCTTTTATTGTTTTCTTAGGAAACAGAGAGAAACAAAATACTGAAAATTGAGTGACTGGAAAGTCAGGTGGGAACATGATGGAACACTTCTTTCATTTCTGCCCTCGTTCTCCTCCACACCCAGCCTTGTCCTTCTATCTGAGCTTCCCCTCCATCCCCTGACACCCTCCGCTACTTTCCCCACATATTCTCACTGTCTCTTGTCTCTGGAGGTTACTGATTCTGCTGTCCGTTTCTAAGGAGGCGCATCACTCTGACAGCCCTTGGCCTTTTATCGGTGCTATAACTGACAGACAACACAGCCTGAGGTGGAAGGCACACAGGAAAGGAAGGGAGACAGCCAGGGAGGAGACAGTATGGTTACACAAAAAAAAAAATATGTGACTGGAAAAACAAATGAAAGTAAGGCGTGATAAAAAAAAAAAAGAGAGAGAGAAAAAAAAAGAAAACAAGAGCAGGGAGCCATTCGCCCGGTGAGTTACCTTGTTTAGGAAAACAGGCCCCGGCGTTGGCTAGAAGAGAAACATGCCAAGGGTTAATTTGTGTGTTTGTGCACAGATGTGCAAGCAAACACACCAGAACATCGTCACATGACCATCAGAAAAGTGGTATCATGAAAAGATAGCACTTTCTCTGAATTACAATTAGTTAATGCATTATATATGCATTATAATGTATTCATAAGGGTTAACATATGGAGAGATGGTTTGCTATGAATGCTAATAGTGTCTTACAAAAACCTGAAGAATGGTAAATGACTATCATTATGCATTTTTACACTGACAATGTTTCTTAATATCGCAACGCATTTAATCATCAACTCCTAATAAACCTGAGATTTTAAGCAGGTAGAGAAACAATCACTTCAATAAAAAACACCAGTCAAGCTAAAAGCATAGAAAGTACTGAGGCTTAATAGGGCTGAATGGAGTGGACCATCTGTACATTACAGGCTCATCAGCAGCATTAGGATGAGCTGAGCGAGTGAGCAGCAGAGGGAGGCTCCTCGGGGCAGGAGCAACAAATGGACTGTTAATGAACGCAGAGGAAGAGAGGAGGAAGCTGGCCAGATGGAGGCTACAACGCTCTCCGGTGGACGAACCTTAACACAGAGGAAGCCTGTTAAGGGCAGAAGGTCTGCAATCGTTCCAACGCAGCTGCAATCAAACCTGCGCGCCTGTCGTGATCCCCATTTCTCACTCTATTCATTTCACAGAGAGAGATATCGCACTCGAGTGTGATCAGCCGTTTCAACGCCCTGGCCTTACATCCACCACATTATGAAGTGCTGATAAACTGCACAGGGGTGAAGCGGAATGGACTGACTTTCCTGGTTAATAGCATTAGCATTGAGCTCTCCACTTCAAACCAAGGCCGCCGGCCATATTCATTCACCCCCCCAGATCTCTGGTTTACACTTCATTAGGCTGGAGCTTATTGTGCATCAGCTGACAAGGACCTGACTCGAGGGCCCCATTACAATGGCTGGCAAAGCTACTGTGACTGTGCATCCACAACAACAGTGAAAAGCTGAGTAGGCTATGCTGACTCTGGACAAACATAAAGCTACGCGGGCACTGAAACACTGCATCAACAAAACAATACACTAACATTTATAGTTCAATTTAAGAACATTTTAAGTCCTAACAGGAGTGAAAATGCTACACAATTTAATGGCTAACACCTGCCAAAAATAAAAACTCAGTCGTGTGGGAATGTGCATTTCTTTGTACCACTGGTTTGGAAAACAGCCCAAAAACTTTCCAACGTGCAGTTTGTGAATATACTTTGCAAAGCTGTACACAAAGCCCCTCATCTTGAACACGGCGGGAATAAAAGTTGTGTGGGCAGGAGAGTAAGAATAGAAAATGGGAACAGGTTATTCATCTTTACATTCGTCATTCACAGCCAATATATTTCCACATAAGCTGGCAGACAATAACACTGACAGCCAAAACAATCTGTGCAAGCCCACGTAACGCCAGCATCATTTAAACCTACATAAAAGGGCCTTGATGGGATGGGTTTCTGGTGAGCCCTTTATCACAAGAAAGCAATGTTTGTCAGCAAAGTCTGGGTCTGCAGCAGGCAAAATTGCAACTACAAAGACTCAGAGCCTTGAGGAAAAGGTGCAGCCGGTTGGTCAACCAAATAATGGGAGGACTTGAATGACAACAGGAGCCCACAATCAGAACAACGATAAGATCTGTGAGTCCAGCCAATGAGGCCTGGGCTGCACTGCCAAGATAGAGAGCACACTCAAGAGCATTAACCCGACTGAATAAAAAAAGCCCGCTGTGGTGGGCATTGAGAGATAAGACAAGACAAACAGGGGAGGAGAAATTACCTGCATGGAGAAAAAGATACTGCAAGGCAAAAAAAAAAAAGAAAGAGTAAAAACAACAACTTCTAACAACCAATGCAGCCTGATTAAAATTGTCCAACTCAGTTTGGTCTTTCTCTGGGTTTATGCAAAATAGATGAAGCTGAAAACCTGCTTCCATCAATGAAGACTGGTCCACAGATTGATGATGAACCTGCACAACAAAGATGACAAATACATTTTTTTTTAAATATACTGTTTCATATAATATAGTTAACAACAATTTCCTTTTTCCCCTCACAATTATTAAGTTCTATCCTTCATTTCGCTGAGCCACATCCCTAACTTTTCACTTTTTGAGTCATCAGTCACCACCGCCTTCAGTGGGTTATTTATATACTGTATGTAAGCAATTTCAGTCCCTAACATGATGCATTTGCCAATCCACCCACAGTTATCAACACACACATATATTATGATATTCTGTATCACCACAGCCAAATCCTGAACTACATACTTGCATACTTTTTTTTTCTCTCCAAAGTCACCTGCTGAACTGGACTTTCAACTGAGGGAAAGAAATTGCTGCTCAACATATGCATAGACATACGGTATGGAGAATCAGGAAAAGTGGATTGCGTGTGCTTTGATGGATTTGGAAGAGGCAGGCAGAGTAGCTTCTTATTTTGGGCATATTAACAAGTGGGTCAGAGGGAGTGGAAGGTATAAGAGAGGCTTCAAGTATCCCAAGATGATAAGAAAGCTGCAGACTGCACATATGCAAACAGAGCTCTGGATTCTTTAAAAGCTACATCTAAATTCACAGGTACTTCAAACATGTTGACTCTATATTGGCTCTGTACAGCTACAATACAGACTGAGGCTAGCTGAGTTACCCCTGCATTAATACAGTATTACAGTAAAAAGGCATGTAAATATTATTTCGGTGGTAACTGCTATTAATGTCTATTAGGGCTGCAACTATCTATTATTTTTATCATCAATTAGATGGCAGGTCTTCAAAATGTCAGAAAATTGTGAAAAATACCCATTGTACATTTTTAGTATACTATCATATATGTATAAAACAGCCAGTATTCACATCTGAGTAGGTGAAATATGATAGTTTGGGCATTTTGTCTTAATAAATGAGTGTAAACAATTAATAAATGAATCAAATCAAATCAAAGTTACTTAGTAATTTTTGTCTTGCTCAACTAATCAGTTAATTGACTAAAATGTTTCAGCTCTAAATAAAAATAAAATTCTGATTAAAGTTGTTCCTCAGACACCAGACAGTTTGTTTTTGTGGCTGCGAAACAGTAATTACTTGAGTGCACTATTTAAAATGCAGCTCACTGAATGCTGTCTGTCTCACCCCTCCGACACATACATGGTCTTCTCAAGCTGTGATTTGAATAGCCTCGACTGTGCACTGTTAGACATCAGGGAAATGAAGTGGGATCAGTAAATAAATAAACACAAGGATATTAAATTGAGCAAAAAAACGAAGTCCCTGAAACAGAACTTTCTGTCCAGAACATCATGTCCAGACAACTTTGAAGGGTGTTTGCACTTCAGAGCTGCTGGTTTAAATCACCTAAAGAAATCAACTCTGGTGCTAAAGCCTGCCATGAAAGAAAGGCAATTTAGTAATGCCAACACATTACTGTTTCCTTTACTATGTAATTTACTGTGATGTGTGTCTCACAGCTCTCTTAGCACGCTCCTCATTTTAAATTAATGTGACAATGTGCATGTCTTTACCTTTGTATCTAAAACATATTGTTCATCTGTTCGAATGCACTTTTTGATGTGTGTGCTGAGAGCTCACATACAGGTGGTCTGTTGTGCATATGCAGTTAAGCCAAGCATTCAATCATCTATCTTTTTGTGCTTGTCTATTTTCTATAAGGAAAAGATTACTCTTGGGACTACTTAAAATTATTCTCCCATGTTGAATTGTGTTTTTTAAAGAAGCTAGTTTTTTCCAAGTTACTCTGACAGTGCAGTGTCCTCACCAGAAGCTCTGTTGTTACGCAGATGGTTGGGAAAGGCAAGGTGAGCTCTTCCCTCTGATACACAGCCTAATTTACTGCAAGCATGGCAGGGCTCCTTGTGGGATGCCGGCTGTGACAGCACAGGGGTGGAGAGCCCAGCAGAATATTAACCAGAGAAAGAGGAGGAGGAAAGAGGTAAAAAAAAAAAAAAAAAAAATCGAGCAGAAGTAGGTGAGAACGGCAAACTGCAAATCCGGCATGTCTATTAAGGCAACAGGCAACAGGAAATAAGCCAATCAGCCAGGCCTACAGCTGTTGGCAATTGTAACTCTACACGCTCCAGTGGGAACAGTTAAAACAAATAACTAGAAGGAGAGAGGGGCATGGCAGGATTAAATATAACCTTCTATAAAACCACCAATCAGGCCTCTAAAAACCCTGCAGGTCACAACTCAAGAACCAACTGGGGGGCTGCAGTTGCACATGCATTAAACCTTAAAAAAATGACAGCTGTGGGCCATATTACTCGCAGCTGTATGAGGATAGTTAGAAAGACTGTAAGATTAACACGCTGAAACCAGCTCTTGTGCTGGCTGTTGACTCTCTGTGATGCTGCTGCAACAGCATCACAGACTCTCCAGCTACATTAGTATAGCTAATCCTTCAAAAGGGACAAGTGACTGGCAAGTGACTCTTGTCTCACTGACTGCGAGCTCTCATACAGACCTTGAAATTTACTACCACGGCTATATTAAGGGAGGCATTTGGATTTCATTGAAAAACCAGCAAAAAAGAGACTATGAACTAGAAAAAGGAACTTTTGTTTCCATCTCTCTTTTCTTGCTCTTCCCAGCGTTCTTGCTGGCTGCGCTTGCTATACACTTAAAACTATGAGGCTGCAGGTAAAAGGACACATAACCCAGCGAGTGTGTGCATTTCGCTTTCTTCTCTCCATTAAGGTAATCTCTAAAATCTGCAAGGCACTGCTGTGCCAGGAGAGGAGAGTTAAAAGGGGTGAAATTGACGGCTGGGCAGGCGAGAGCAAGCAGCCATCAGAAGGAGGTCAGCCTGCGTGTCTGTGCTGCTGGACGTAATAACAGGCTGAGACAATCAGAAGGCTCCGAGCAGCCTCATGTAAAACTGACAGAGACAACTGCAATCTGTTGCTCCGCACAAGGTGACGGAAACGCCTTCTTGATCATTAAAAGATGCACAATAAGAAGTGACGCGCCCATCTTTTCACCTATTGCTCTCCCCTGCCTATCCGTCATCTGTCTCTCTTCTACCCACAAACCCTCCCACCTACAAACTTTGTTTCCCTGGGCAACGCTGGGGAATACTGTGGAAGCAGCCAAGTTAAAATTGCAGCAGTAATATGGATCCAGAAAAGCGGCTGTTAATACACAAAGGCACATACTTAGACAATTAGAGCATGCTACGGCTCCACCGTAACATCTCTGGGACCATCTGAAGCTGTGCACAACAAATGTGTGTATTCAACTGGAGGATAAATTCAGGGGATGATATATAAGTGTGGCAGAGACAGGCACAAGAAGAGGGAGGGAGGTGGAGGTAGCAAGCATAATGCATCTCTTTGTTTCATTTGTCACCCTGGAAAAAGCAGGCTGTCTTTTTGTGGAATAACAGCAGTCCAGTAGCAGGTGAGAGTGCCTCTTAATTACAGCCTGTTGTTGAACCAGGTCAGCCAGCACACTACTGCCACTGGGTGTGAAGGAGGAGACGCTCCAGCCACACCTCGTTACATCAGTGCTGCTCAGTTTATCTCACTGGGGAGGCAGATGCTACCTTGAATAAGAGGTGAGATGGAGACAGGCCGAGGTAATAGGGTTTAAGAGATGGTAGATGGGAAATAGGATGTTTGGATAGTGTGGAGGATCCACGCCTGCCTGCATACAGAGATACATCAAAGAGCTGCGCCTCCTCTGACAGCAGGGCCTGAACCTCGGATCTCCACAGGGTGCCAGCACTAACTGATAATGGGAAGATTCCCTAGTCAAAGACCTGCATGGAAGGGAGTGCAGAGTGGCCTAAATTATCCTTCACCTGTTTTATCCATTGTTTACAGCACTATACCAGTGTTTTTGCATGATTATTTATAGCAAATCACATGTACTTACAATAATTGCTGCCATTTCAAGTCATAATGTGATGTAAGGCAATTTGCAGACTTGAGTGTTGTAATGGGGAACATTGTCGTGCAGTTGTGTAGTTTGATTTGAAGTCTGCACTGTCTTACCTCAGAAAAAATGACCAAACTGTGACAAAAATAAAAACAGACATGACTTTCCTCCTGATGGTCCACTGAATAAAAGTAGGTTTCAGTGTTCTCTGAGTATATTTTCATACTACACAACAACAACAACTGGAAACCAGTGGCAACCTGAAAGGAAGGAACAGCAGAATGTGATTTGGAACAAGGTTAACCAACTATTAATCTAAAATACATGACCCTAACCCCTACAAAAACATCTGTATGGTGCTTGAAAGCTGTGATTTTTAGAGTTTAGCCACCTTCTCTTATTCAGCATCCCTGTACTAACCATTAGCTGAAATGTTAATATCGTAGCCTATAAAATAAAGTGGGGGTGTTACACACTGTGAGTATGAATGACAGAGACAGTGGGCTGCAGGCCTGAGTCACCATAACATCAGAACGAGGCTGCTGCTGACAATACAACCCCTAGCAGAGAAATGTAATACGTTTGGTATATTGCCATGACATGTATTGTATGTTAACATCGACCCCAAATAAATGGGAATTCACATGCCTACAGAGGGTGGCACATACTACAAAGGAGCATAGAAATGTGCAGACTGCTCAAATATGTGTTACTACTTGCAGATGTACAAGCTAAATGGCCATCCATTGTTATTACTGTAATATTGTTAATCTGATAGCTTATTGATCCCTGCTGGAAATGTCTCTTCCTGCCAGACCCTGTCCACATGCAGATCAGAGTACAGTGTCAGTTACAGAACAGCCTCTGGTGCAGATCGTTGCTGGGGGGAAAAAAACCTCAAATCCAGGTTCTCTAATTTAAGGGCCATCTCACTCTACACCATCGTCCTTTTGTCTGCAGTGTAAGTGCAACAACTATGGACCTCCTGTAAGCAGAGTGAAATGACACAAGGAGAAGAACAGCAACAGGAGGGTAAGCTCTGCAGACCACACCTGGTTTGATAGATGAGATGCTGCATTTGTTTATCTCTACCTTATTTCACCCTCTCCTACACTGTAAAACCCAAACTGGACTTGTTATCTCCCCCAAAATATTCACAGTATAACACACACGGAAACAACAATCTGCAACCACACAGAAAGACAGAAAACACACAAATATCCACCTGAACACGTTAAGTTCAGGCTGCATCTGTCAGAGGTGGAGGTACTACTTCAATATGAGAGAAAATCCCAGTGTGCCTTCAAGCTAATCTCAATGGATGCAGCAGAGCAGCACGATGCAGGGCACTGCTGAGCCAGTGAGCCAAGTGATGAAAGCAGCAACAAAACAAAGCATAGAGGACTGATTTTGGAACTGGGAACAGCATCACCTGTGGTACACACAGGCGAACACACTGAACTCTGACAATAATGGACTATATTTTATAAATATAGACCTTTTTAAGACAGTTGTCTTGATTGGAAACAATGTAATTATTTTTATTGAATGTATTTTGAATTACTGAATGATGGAGTTTTTTTTCCATTCACAGTAGGAACCAAACAAAACACAAAAACACCTGACAAGCAGCTGTTTTTCTTAAGATGAAATCATTACTGCTGATGAGCAAACAAGTTAAAGTGGTTGCAGAGAGGGATGAGAGAGGGATAGGAGGGACAGAAGCAAACCAACGATGGAAAAGCCAGACTTTCCTGAGGGGGTGAGAACGTGACTCTTTATTATGCAAACAGGCCAACTGTGGCTGCGGCAGGTGGGTGAAAACACTCGCCCAATCAGAAACTGCCAGCTGTCCTTTAATCTCGCTCACACATCTTCACATATCTCCCTCAGAACACACTTAAACCACATGGAAAGTGCTCCTACTTGAAAGGAGACATGTAGACATTAAAGGTATTCTAGCTACTGTACTGCGCTGCCTCACCTGACAGACAGGGGGAGCCGCAGGAACTGAGGAATAAAAGGCAGGCAGAAAAACACTCAGGTGGAGGTCATTGGTAATAGAGATACCCCTGTGACAGCTGCCAAGGACTCCATACTAAATCTCCTAGGTCTAATAGGTCATTATCTGTCCCGTAGGCCCTGTGTTATTAACAGCAGTGCACATGCACACACACACACGCTTCCACACAGACATCCAGATGCATGTCGGCACATAAAATGCTGCAGAGCACCCACTAACTGAAATACGACTGATGGGGTGAAATTTGGTCGAGGAGCTTAAGCAGCAAAGAAAATCTGACGACATAAACGGAAGATTTAAGAAGCCTTCTCTATCTGAGCTGATACACAGAGCGTCTGCATATTCATGAGATGAGCAGGGTTATTATGAAGGAGGGGGCAACACCAGAGGAAGAAGGCGGTGAGGGAGTTATAAATCTTTTCACAACTGTGCCTCTGTTTTGTGTGTGCATAGCAAAACTGTGCTCCTGCACGTCTAGCCTTAACTATGGTGGAAAATGGCATAAAAAGTAGTTAAAATGCATACTTAAAGTTACACGAATCAATATGTTTTACATTAACAATGAATCAAATGACTCATATGAAAGAGGTTACTCACTGATGAATCCACAGAGAATTACCACCCAACCCTGCAGCTCTACAGAGCTTGTTAGCCACTTTTAGTTCATCGTTTTAGTTTTATGGCCCACAAATTTACTGTAATGGTTCAGACTCACTGTTCAGCCGCAACATTAATATTTCTCCTTGTCTCCTTAATGTGAAAATATGCAATTGTTTTGTCACATCTAGGCATATGACAGGGTTGTGTTTCTGTCAGCCTGTTCTATTCCATCCCTGAGAAACCGAAAAATATATCACTGCAGCTTTAAAGGTACTATATGTAAGTTTTTGCTGTAGCTACATAGCCACCATTAGCATTAACAGCTTACCAGGAGCTTCAGCCATAATTGCATTTGCAAGAGGTTAGAATACGCACTCTGGGTCGTGCTATTTCTTCATCATCTCATATTGGTAGTGAGGTTAGACTAGATGCTACAATGGCTCACTGTTGCAAAGTGGTGTTACGAAATCCGACAGGCCAGGGCTAGCTGGTTAGCATGGTCATCAGATGGAAAGTGATACAAATACAGGCAAAACATTAATTAACATTCAGCATTACTTACTACTGCTCATGACAGCTCTTGGAGAGTAAAGGAATGCAATTTGATGCTGAACTTGCAACATTTCTTCCAGACTGACAAGTATGTTAATGTTGGGAACCAAGGCCAATCAATTGTTTAACAAATGGAACCAGTGGGGCTCCATTTTTAGTTGATTTGCCAAATATTAAAATAATAAAACGGGTTTTAGTCCAAAAACATAGTATTAAATGTAGTAAAGTAAAAGTTAATCCAAACAGGCAACAAATATATTTAAGTACAATAGGACGGTATTTCATGTTGCTGTACATCAGTGACCGCAGGTTCATTAAGCTTGCTCTGGACAGGTCATAGCCTCTGTCTGTTTCCCTCCTCCAGAGGCCAACATGCTGACAGCATCAGGCTGATTACACAACAGCCCTCTGCAGGCATGTTGACGGTAGGAAACCAGAGCTGTCAAAACCTCCAATCTGTTTGAGAGTGAGGGTGGCTTTTTAAAGATCCTGCAGGAACCAACTTTCAAGTTCTAAATCTATTAAAATGCTCCTGTGGGCAAAAACCAGCAGATACACAATGAGAGGACATAATGTGAAATAAAAGCCACAACATAACATAAAAAAATCAAGATGTGTACAGAACAGAGGAGTTAAGCGTTTTCTCTCTAGTCTTATTTTGCTGCTACGATCGGACAGGGTGGATAATGGATTAAATAAATTATATCAAGAGCTAAAAAAGAAAAGATGGCACAGACAAAACTATTGTTATATTACAGTCCAGCTACAGATAAAATACTTACATCCAATTCCTCCTGCTCCAATAACAACTGAGCTCTGAGCTCATCAGATCCACCAGGCCAAACAGCAACAACAATGCTCACTTAAGTTTTAGAGGCTGACCGCCAACATTAAAGACCTCACCCAAATTTGGCTCTTATTTATTGAATTAAACCCTATTAACGGTCGGGTTCCACTGGCAAAGAACAAACACAGGTACTCCAGTAGAAATGCAAGGTAACTGTGAACAGCATCTACAGTACCAGTTGTTGTTGTTGTTGTCGTTGTTGTTCTAATTAAACACTTAAGTACCAAAATAATGCCCTTAACAAGATTATTATTGTTCTAATATGATTCCGGTAAAGTGAAAGCCAAAACCCAATTTGTGCTGCTAAGATTGGGAGCCTAAGGTTTCCTAATGATCGTGTAATGATGTGTAATTTGCAGTAAATCTTGTCATCGCTGCTGGTTAAATAAGAGGATCTCAGCTGCTAGTGAAGCAGCACTGTTAAGGTTACTTCTTTTACAGGGCAGGATTACTGAGCTGGCTCTGACATGTAGTTTGTTGCCTCCACTCCCGGCAGACCTGCTGCCAAGCCTCGTGTAGTATTAGCATGCTGCCATTCTCGTTCTAGACAGAGCCAACAGGCTAACCTAACAAGCACTCTCCCACAGGAACACATCTGCTGTCAGATTAGTTAGGCTCTGGCCATGGGTTATCAATCAAAGTGGTGAATTGCATTACATACTGAAATTCATTCATCACTTACATCAGCTGATTAAATGATTTACCAGAACAGATGTAGTCAGGGGTGGTGGAGAGAGCGCCGAAAGACAAGAGGAATGTTAAAGAGAGGACATACTCAGCTCTGTGAGCCAAACAGAACCGATTGTGAACAGTGAAACAGAGAAAAATGAGTTTGGAGTTCATCTGCTGCTGAGACAAAAGCATCCCTGGCACAGAATTGGGCTGCATTTCACTCAGCAACATCATCATCATTTAATGGGTGTCTAACTCTCGCAAATGTCGGTTTGCTTGATTTGATATGAAGTCGATGCACTGACCCTAATAGTTAACTTTTAAAACACCCAACATTATAGTAGCTGATGATAGCTGACTCTGTAGCTGACTAACAGGCACGCAGAGAGGCTATTGATCAACACAGGTGGTGCGTTTGTTGGTGACAGGTGTGATGGGCTGCAGAGGTAGCTGGGCACCAGGTGATTAGCACTTAAAACTATGCAACACCAGCTGAGACCATGGAAACGCAGCCAAAGACCTCAGTGAGAATGGCAAAGGTTAAACTGAAGGGCATGTATTGGGATGATATCAGGACAACAAATTGCCTCAGAACAATCCCAAACTGCTAGAGGTAAAATATTAAGGTTACACTGCTCCTTTGGCACAGTTGTCCTCACCAATACAGGTTGTTTTTTTTTTAGCTTCTTTGAAAATGGGTTCATATAGCCTTTCTTGTCTGCTACCTGGAGGGGGAGACACACGCAGTGACAGTGTGACAGTGAAAGTGTTGATTTTCTTCAAATCACAGAATAACATGAGCAATTTTCCTCTTGAATGGGAATTGCCCTGACAGTTTAATTGGAATGCTACTGCCAAAACTGTCTTTAATTAAAAGAGCAAGAGGCAAAAAAAAAAAAAAAATTACCCCCAAGAAACTGAAAAAGAAATAAAAAGAGATCAATCAAAACAGCTAGTCATTATCCGAGACGAGTATGACAGCGGCTGTCACCTCAGATTGGTCGCCTTGGCAACAGGTCAGCTGTTTTACAAGCTGCAGTTAGCTAGCTGCCACTGCTACACACACCATACACACATGCGCATTTGTTCAACAAGCACACAGTTAAAGGTTGCACAAGCATGTTTGTGAGAGACACAGCCAGTGACAGATGTGGCACAAGCAGGGCAGCAGAGATTACAAGTTATCGAGTCAACATGGCTCAGATCTGTGTCATGATGCTGATAGTCATGTGTCACAGTACAAACTGCTCTCTGTCAACTGGCATCAGAGAAAAGATAAATGGAGAGTCGGAGCATGGGAGTTAGGCAGTGGATTTTCCTACGGCTGCCTTGCAGGAAATGGCTTCTACTGTAGAAGAATCAAAATTAAACTCAACTCTTTCATCTTCACATCATGTTTTGTGATAACAGAAAAACACAGATCTAAGAGGACAGCTAGATCAGAAAATACACATGTTGAAACGGTATCACCAATACTAAGACGCCATCTGTATTTGAAGTAAAGTGAAAGCTGCGGTACGGGATCAGTGATGAAATCCCATACCCATACTTTCCAGCCTGTTTGGGAGGGTTTTTGTCACGCCTATTGTGATCCAGGAGAGGGGAGATGAGCGGCACACAGCAGTCCCTAGTGGGGTGTTAGAGTAATTGCTTGTTTCACCATTCCCCCCCGGACGATATCACAAAGTGGGCTGCTGGGAGGCTCTGCAAAACAGCAGCCTTACCTTCTGCCTCACATCTCCCGCCACCCTCTGCTGCCTGCCTCTTTGTCTCTGTCACAGAGGAAGGGGCAAGAAAACACCACTACCCGAGCCACAAAACTTTAACTTTTACACCATTGTTCCTCCTGTATACAAAAAGATGGCCTGTTGATATTCAGTACAAGCCTAAATTAAGAACATACAGTAGTGTCTGGTGAAAAAAAAAACAAACCACAGCATAGACCCTTAAGTGAAGAAGAATTTAACTAAAAGTCAAATATCTCTGTGTGAACAGTTAAGTTAGTACACTACCATTAGCTATAGAAACAGGCAGTTTTACTGGTCTCCCTGAAGGTGAGCCTGAAGACCAAGCACATTTCTTTTTTCTGGTCTAAGGACCACAATTTATAGTAAAATGCCCTTTTTTCAGTTGAGTTCCCCTGGAAAAAAAACTTGAGCTGGAAGGAAGGGAAGCTTTGCTGTAGCAGACTTTATTTGTGGAGCTGGAGACAAAGTTTTGTGCATTGCAGTAATGTCATGTAAGTTATGTTCATCACCGGCAAATGCTTCACCGCTGCAGCAGTAAATTTTTGGTGTTGTATGAGTCCATGTGGGCCGTGCACTTGTATGTGCATGCCACAATAAATACTGAATTATTGAGAATGTAATAACACAAAGTATTGTGATCTTTGTGGACGCTGCAGTTTCTTTCCCATGCAGCTAAATAACAGGAAAAGGCTATTTTCTGTATTTCAAGTTTTAAGTGTTTTGTTGCGGTAAGGATTCACACTGCAGCAGAGGAGCTTGTTTAGATGACATCTGGGAGGCATTTCCCAGGATAAATAATTGATAATTTCTTATTCTTCTTACTTACAGAATTGTGCTGTAATAATGGCATGCTGCATTTTCTGGGTTCTGCATCATTATTTCATGCCCTTGTGCTTCTGAAAATCCTTTTACATACTGTACTAGTGTGTAACCTTGACCCTACTTGACTTGAAATAAGTTTCATTCACGCATCCGGCTCATCCATCGCTTCCTCCTCGTGTGTATCATTGATCGGCTGTCCTTCTATACACCACATTAGCCCATACACTAATGGACATGCAGTAATGTATGCCACATCATGTGTGTATCTAAGTTTGGATGCAGATTTTTCCTTTCCTCATTACACACCCATTGATCTCTGTGCACATGCATTAAGGGTATCATCTCATTCTTTGGCTTCTTAAAGCAACACTGCCTTCTTCCCTTCCCCTCCTCCTCCTCCTCCCTGTCATGCCTCCTTCCCTCTCTATCTCACATCTCCACGGGCACCGCATGTGTTTTGAGCATCTCATTTGGGTTGGAGTGCAGAGGGATGAAGGGGCGGGGCAGCCGTACAGATGGATGCGTGGGGTTTCTGTGGTGATGTACTGTAGGTGAGCGGGGAAGAGCAGCCAGTTGGCACGAAAGAGGAGGAGGAGATGACGAGTTAGACGTTAACAAGCTGTCACTGCCAACACAACACAGCG
This sequence comes from Lates japonicus, assembly GCA_033238685.1. Lineage (NCBI taxonomy): Eukaryota > Metazoa > Chordata > Actinopteri > Centropomidae > Lates > Lates japonicus. The sequence continues at coordinate 5,142,885 of BRZM01000007.1, forward strand.
CCCACTGCAGAAACAAAAACAACAAAGACAACCCCCTGACAAGCCTGGTGTTATAAACAACAACCAAACAGGCGTACACTCTGTTCCACCCACAGAGTAGAGGTACAAACCGCAGGTCAGGCTTGGACCAGTTAAATGAAAATTAATGTGCTGACTTGAAAATGAAACCTAAACGTGTAAAGGAGTTTTTTTTTTGCTATGAATTGCAATTTTAGTTGGTGAAAGTCAAAGAAAGAGCAGCAAAGTTCCCTGTCCCCTTAAAGACTATCCTCGATGTCTCAGCTCACTCCCAAATGGCTTACTGCAGCAGGACGAGGATTAGTGAATGTTGCTGCCGCCGCCACATCAACGCTTTTCTCCAACTGCAGTATTTGAAATCAATCAAACCAAAAAAGAGAGAAGTTCAAATGTTTCTTGTGGCAACTCTGCTTTGTTTTTTTACTTTGGTAATGTTGTCAGGGAATCAGCGAAACATTTAACACATGTTCCCTTGGCTGATGTGACTTTACAGGAGACACATTAGAAGCACTCAAACTTCAAGGACGATTTGATCAAAATTGACTTTTTGACTCTGTAGCATTTTTAATCTCTGAAAGTCATGAACAAGAATATCTCCCACAGTGCGCCTAGTAGTGTATTTTTAGTCACATACTGTATTGTAAGCTGGGATCAATAGCCACGGGGCATTTATGCAGACATGCTAACGATTCCCAGTCCCCCGATACTCAGGGCACTGAGTAACATTTACCAAAGTAAAAGTGACATTTATCTGATCTGGATGTTTTCCTTCAGTCTTGAGGCCTCATGCTGCCAATTATCCCACGGGAAAGCTGCTTCTGTGGACACTCATACATAGACTGACTATCACGCCTTTGGCGCTAAAGCAGGACTCATGTTAAAAAGTGAGAATACAGCACCATTTTGTATAAACAGAGACATCAAGACATGTCTCTATTTCAGTGATTGTTCCGCCCCTTTCTTCTTGCCACCTGCTGGATGAATGAAACTGAAATCTGACAATTGTTAAGTGTTCTGCCCCAGAGCCCCAGAGCACTTGGCAGAGCAGCCCATGGCTAATCCTGTAAGCACTACCACTGACTCACAACTAGCTGAGAGACAGAAAGAGATGGAGATTGACAGGGAGGAAGACTGAGAGCCAAAGGCCACTGCAGAGAGAGTGAGGGGGAGAGGGAGAGGGAGGGAGGGAGAGAGAGAGAGAGAGAGAGAGAGAGAGAGAGGGAGAGAGGGAGGCGAGGGAGAAGCTAAGTATAGATGTGGATGAAACTTTGAGAGCCACAGACATAAAGGGGAATACAGAAGCTGGCAGAAAGAGGTTGGTGAAGAGGAGACAAATTGATGGTTTACAGTGGTGTAAGGGGTTGAAAGCCCAGTGAAAAGTGAAAAGTGGAGGAAGAGCAGGGAGAAGTGGGCCAGGAGGTGGTTTGCACACAGGGAAACAAACAAACCAAAAAAAACTTAAGGAAGAACTGGGCATTGGGGCCAAGGGCTGGATGAGCGATGGGAGAAGTGGGTGCAGGGAGGAGGAAGCCGGGGTGTGCAAGGTGTCCTCCAAAACCATTTGTCACCCAGAGACTCATTAGTGTTTGTGAGTGGGTGTCTGGTTATAAATAGGCTTTGTCTCTCTGTCTGTCTTCCGGGAGTTCTCTGGTGAGATTAATGTCCTGCCGTCAAATCCTAGACTCCCTCCTGTCAAACACACGCTCCAAAGCCTATTTATAACCAGACACCCACTCACAAACACTAATGAGTCTCTGGGTGACAAATAGGTTTTGGAGCGTGTGTTTGACAGGAGGGAGTCTAGGATTTGACGGCAGGACATTAATCTCACCAGAGAACTCCCGGAAGACAGACAGAGAGACAAACAGACGGATCTCCCCCCAAAACAAGAGCACTATTTTATCTGTCAGCAGTCAACAAACATTTACTGCCTGACTCTTGCCTCATATCCGCCTGGCACGTGCGCGAAAATGACCTTAATTTGAAGGATGCTGTAAAAGCTACTCTGTCCTTTAACGTGGCTGTTTTTAAGATTTCAAAAGCAAAACCTTCCCCCATTCTCTCTTACTGTCTCCGCATCTTTTTCGCCGCCTTTTCACTTTCCCTCCGAGTTCTGACTGTAGAGCTCTTCATGCTTCGCTAGATGCTTTTGAGATATTTTGAGTTCCCGCTTAAAAGCTTGTCAGTCACTCACGGCATGTTCTTCAACATCTTTGTCTCTCTCAGGCTCGCTCTGCTCTTATTTCCTTACAGTGCCTAAAAAAATGCAACGCTCTCACTGCCTTTAATTAGAAAAAAAAAACTGCTCTCGTCTCCAGCTGACATCTGCTTATATTCGGTTTCTGACCTGCTGTTCCTCTCACCCTCCAGCCAACTGGAGCAGATGTGTAGTAATGCTCCATTTTTTTCCATCTGTAGATGGCGCCTGTAGCTACAGCTCTGCCCTCACGTCACCCTCCTACCAGCACCTCCCACTACACACAAACCCATTCAAGTGCCACAAATCCAGTTTCCTTAATCATCAGCTCTGGATCCTCCAAAAACCTACGTCCCCAAAGTGACCCACCGCTAACCTCAGCAAGGTCCTTTGGCCCCAAACGCTGTGGATCATCAGGACATAAAGCTGTTGCTGAACACAGGGAGTGAATGAAGGAGGCTCAGAGCTATGGCTCAATCATGACCTGAAGCCATGTGCTTTAAACTGACTGATCATTACTGATGACTGGTTTAATGATTCCATCTGGTCACCTCACTCAGCACTGCCACTGTGTTTAGTGAGATCTGATTTCCCCTGGTAAATGACAAAATCCATATTGATCCATCTGTCAGCTAAACCATTTATCCTTCAGAGCATCACTGGGGGTTGGAGCCAATCCCAACTGATGTTGGGCGAGAGGAAGGGTGCACCCCTCACCAGTCTGAGACCGCCAGTCACACTCACATTCACACCTTTGGACAATTTAGAGTTCATCATTTGGATGGAAAAATGACTCCAAATGAATGATAATGTTGCTTAGTAACTGCTGGATGAGGAAATGAGCAACTGTTTGCCATAACAACTTGAAAAGATGATGATATGGCGATTTTCCATTGCTCCCAAGTTGCCAGAAAAATCAGTCATTGTAGGTTTAAACAATAAATTCTATAAAAAGAATACATTTGGTTTCAAAATGGTCACTTTCACTGGTCACCTGGTCCAAGACAAGAAGATGACTAGTCCGTTTAATGTTCAGGCTGACAAACAAACCAAGAAGTTAAATGTCTAACACATTAATATTTAGCAGCGTTTTGCAAATAAAGTCTTGTGTGGGTTCATAGACACAGAGTTTTTCTGGACCAAAGAGTTGGATAGTGAGTTTAAAGGCACTACAGAAACTGGGCTCAAGCGCCACTGTTGGCAAACAAAGTGTCACCCAACATTCATCTCTCTTTGCGGACGAATGGCTAAAGAAGAGAGTATAACATGTTGTTCGTGTAATTTAGTGTGCAGTCTGTCTATTAGTGAGAACATCATGTATCAGAACATTTCCAAGTGCAGCAGTGGAGGTGATAGATTCTAAGTATAACCTGAACGCTCGAGAGAACACATCCCCACAGAGAGCTAATGCCAGAGGTCGACTTCTCGTGTCTTGTCACTGCGACTTCGCAGGAATAAGAGAATATATGAAAAGAAAACATCACTTTGGCTGTAAGATGGAGCTCTCAGAATTACTGCCATGGCCCTTCATCATCTCGTCTCTCCTCTCTCTTCACGACCAATTTCACCCTCACATCTCGCTTCTCTTCCTCACGGTTGTGACAAACAGGGCGGATCCCGAGTTCCAAGTTCGAGCCGTGCCTGGAGAGAAGCAAGGCTGAGCAACGCTGCATCTTTTAGAGTGAACCCTCATTGCCACACACACAGTATAACACTTCAGTTCAGTACACGGTCATTTAGGATCTGTAAAGCTCCGGCTGCCTCCTTAACACTGATGATTTAAATCCCCCAACAGTTTACTTGCATTTTGTTTGTGGAATCACAACTCATTTCTTGCTGCTCCAAAGCTCTCAGCCCTGAATGCTGAATATCAGCAATGTGGGTTAAACTACTTTTGAACCAGAAGCTGGGGCAATCTCCTCTACTTCCTCCCTCCGCTGTGAATCTTAGGATGCATACTTTTTACTTCTCTAAGTGGGAATCTGTTGTCAGATCACAGATGCTGAACAAACACACCAAAACTTGTCTTACAGGTAAAACATGAGACTTGAGGCAGCTGTTACAGGAGTTGAGTGACATGCAGCTGCTCTGCATTGAAACTGGACTGTACTGGAATTGGTTGGAGACCATAAATATTTCTTATAATTGTAGGCAAGATGTGTTGAAGAAAAAAAACATCAGCCAACTGATATGATAGGAAAGTAGTAGTAAAGTAAGACAGCCACACAAGCTTCCTCTGTCACACACACCTACATTGTCTATGATCCATCACATGGCACACTGTACGTGCATCTACTCCACAGACATGAGAAATCCCAGCACAACCACAAGTGTCAGCTGCTCACTTTTGATCTCCCACTGTCTATTCTCTAGCTGTCTCAAATCCTTTAAACTCATTTTATGAAGACAACAGCGTAGGTGTGTTCACAAGAAGTGGATGAGGAAACTCATTTATGCAGGGAGAGTTTGCCTTGTTTTAATCTCTGCAGCTGCTGCTTTGCTAAAAGTGCACACCTGAGAGTGTGTGTGTGTGTGTGTGTTAGATGGTCTGACTTTGTGAACCCTGTATCCTCCTGGCATTGATCGTAAATGCACAAACAAGCACACACACACACACACACAGACATTAACTCTCTATTCAGTGATGAGATCGAACTGAGGGCATGATGAATAAATAATAGTTTAGACTCTGGAGGTTCACTCGACTAATTAACAGGGGAAAAAGATTCTTCTCAAGAAGCAACAATACAAGAGAGCATGAGGAGGCCAAGTAGTAAATCAAGGATCACTGCACAGACTCCATACACACAAACACATGTACACATTTGATATATATACACACACACTACATATACACATACATGCACACACTAATTTGAGATTCAGTGTGCTGTGAAGGGAAAGACAGAAGAGGGGAGGAGAGGTGTTGGCCTCTATTGACTCAAAACCCTGTGGGCTAATGAGAACTCCAACAGACACATACACACACAAAAACACCCATATACACACACATCACTGTCATATGGCTGAGTCTGAGTGTGAAGGCGGAGGGTTAGCATCTCACCAGTCCTCTTCATCCGAGGTTATCATGAAGGAATATCTAGAGAGAGAAGTCCCAGTCGCTTGTCAGTGTCCTGCGAGCTTCGCGGTCACCCGGCTACACACACATACTCACACATACATCCTGTCACTGAGGTCATTAGTGTGGTATAATTATGAAGAATAACCAGTTTAGCTGGCCCAGCTGTTCCGGTAACATCATCCAACTAGTTCCCCCAGATCACTGTCACTATATATGAGCAGACAACAGAAGGACAGGGATAGTTGTAAAAGGGAGTGACAACACTGACTGGCTGAGGGCTTTTATTTTGGCATGCTGACATCTCCTTGGGAACTGATGTGCTCGGTATATAAGGGATATATGAGCAGGAGAACTCACAGAACAGCCAAACAGTAAATCCAAATCAGCAGCAAAAACATTTTCGCTCACGCAAACATGCAAATATGAATCAGCGTGGCAGCGGAATACACAACAATAGAAATCAAATGAACCCAAACTGACTGGCTACAAATGACTTAAAAAGTCCCAAAGGGCGCACAGGAAGCCATGACAGAGTTTGTGAAAAAGCATGTCATGATTGAGAGGCAGCGGCAGCAGCAGCTTGAGTCCTGGAGGAGCCACGGAGCTCCACAGCCTTTGAACATACAGGAGGCAGGCAGAAGCAGACAGCAGAGCTACGTGACTCTCACTGACAACAACTGCAATCACACAAATACACAAACACACTGCACTGTCACACACATCCAGAGAGTCCCTCAGTGCTGCAAGTTATCTAGATTACATACCACAAGCATCCAACAAAATGCAGCAGCTAAAAAGGATGCCCTAAAACAAAGTGAGGAGAGGGAAGCGGGGATACAGAAAAAAAAAGAAGACAAAAACAAACGGGACTGGGTCACACAAAACGAGGAGAGGGGACCACTCCAAGCGCCCACCTGAGGGTTTCCCAGCATTCTCCATCTACGCTCCTTCAGCCCTCTATCCCTCACTCTCTTTTTCTCGTCTGGGTCAATCCATCCCTCTACCCATCTCCTCATTCATTCCCAGCTGTCGCCACCTCACTGGGACTCTGGCTTAGGCAGAATATTATGTTTAAAAAAAAAATCAAAGAAGCGGGAAGGCAGGGGAGGGACAAAAGGATTGTGAAAGAGGTGGGAGAGAGGAGGAGTATGGGAAGAAACACAGGGAGAGACTCACACAGAAAAAGCAAGAGACCGAGGGAGAGAGAGAAGTAAGGCTGCTAGTTCTGAACATGTCTCTTTTCTCTCTGTCTGATTGTGTGTCCCTGGCTGTCTGTCTCGCTCACTCCTCTCTCTCTCTCCATTTCCCTCATTATGTCGATCTGAGTGGTCGTGCCAGGCTTGGAGGAGAAAACATGGCTCGCTGTGGCCCTAAAACACCTTGCAGACTGGCCACCTCCTGCTGGCCACTGACTGTGGACCTGAGTACACTGGTTGTGTGCTGGAGGCCATGGATTGAGCAGGACAGTGTGTGTGTGTGTGTGTGTGTGTGAGTGTGTGTGCCCATCCTGTCAGCTAGCCAGAGCAGCAGATTACTGACGCTTCACTGGCACGTCCCACTTCATCCTTCTCTCCTGTCAGCCCGGCAACACCTCCGCTCCCTGCCTACTTCCCCCCGTCCTCCACTCGTCACTCACCTCCTCCTCCCCCTTCCCCTCCATCTGCCTCCACTTCCTCCTCCAATCTCCCTCCTCCCTCTTAGTAACCTGAGAGCGACTCTCTTTAAATTTAATTTCATCCATCTCTAAATCTGTACCAGTGGACTGCACAGCCAGAATGAATAATCCAATCTCATAGATAGCTCTAATAAAAGAGGCCCATCAAAGTGGTGTATGTACAGTACACACACTGCTAGATGCTTCTTACTAGATAAAGGCCAAGCCAATCACAGGCTGGGAGGCGAGAGGGTGGTCACGGTAGTGCTTTTCAGTGGGCCTGGGCAGTCCATATTATCAGCACTCAGAAAAGCTCAAACCACACTTACCAATAACCCACAGTTAAAATCAAGAGGTGGATGAAGGAGGAAAACTGTTCTCTGCTCCTCTGGACATGATAATGTTTAGTGTATATTGGGTTGGTCCGGATCTCGCGTACTTATGGCGAGGTCGAGAGCCCCGGAGTGCGAAGACCCCCTACTGAAATGTCGTGAAACAGACCTCTACAGTGAGTGTGTGTTTCTCAATGTGTGTGGGTTGGTTCAAAATTAATGCATAAACGTGATTTTTGCTTATGTTTTATTACAACTGTGCAATATGGTTAGTAGAATAATATCTACAACATATATATAACACCTGAGTTTTAAAATTTTAAATAGACATTTTCTGTATTCTAATATTTTATAGTACCAGTAGTTAACTGAGAAAGTCAATGATTAATTGATGGAAATAATCATTGGTTGCGACCTTAACATTTAATATTTTATCATTTTCCAATCTAGCAGATATTACCTAACGCAGTGAATGTGCAAAATTGCCAAAATAGTCAAATTATTTATTGATGTGTTCCACTTTCACTACTAACATCCTTTAAAACTCTTATGTTTAATATGTTAATATAAACTTCCTGCTGCTAGTTTTTACAGTTTCAATTTGCAATGTAATTAACTTGGACGAAAACGTAATCACACAGAAATAATTAAATTAAATTCAATTCATTATAAATATTATAATACCATAAGGTGTGCCCAGAACATAAAAGTACCACTACGGAATTTTTGTCCAGCAGTTATTTCTCTACAGAAACACATTAGTAATATCTATAGGGGCCCCAACAAACCTGTTGAATGTAATTCTCTGGCATTAAATGTATTTACATTCAGCTTGCAGCCTTCTTATTCTATACCTTAAATTGAATTTTCATTTATTTCTTTGCAGAGTTACTGCCTGTATAAATAAGCAAAAATAAAGAAACTGGCTACGGCTGTATCATGTGCATATGGAGTCATGACATACATGATACAAACAAACCTGTAGAATATTTGGAAAATTTTATAGTACTACAGATTTAAGATCACAAAGTGCCTTCAAGGACATATAAGGACAGGCTGTGTCTGTCAAACCACCTCAGGTCTCCTTATGAACACTGGCTTTAATTATAGGTATTATTTCTACTTTTCCTTTTCTTCATCAAAGACACCCTCTGTAACCTTTCAATTGCAAGAGGTGAGATAAAATCTATTCGGCCCCTATGGTTTTGTGCAGAAATGTATTACAATATCTGATACATATATAGAGACTGGCAGCCTTATATCTTCAAAGTTACAGTCTTGATACCAAATTCCTTCTTCTTCTCCCGGACAGTGTTTCCCTGTAGGCTGCAGCAGGCGGCAATTGCCAGGAACTGCAACTTTGGAAGGTATCCGCAATTTGTCAGAATCAGGCTTCCCTGAAGAGCCTCGTGTTAAACTTCAGATAAAAGTTTTGATTACAATTTTGCACAGAGGAGGACTATGGACATCCCTGGTCACCCTAATTATTGTTCAAGGACAGAAATTCAAGAAATTATGAGTGGGTGGATGGTAAGGGGATCAGTCCTTTTCATTCACAGCTCCTTGCTGCCGCCCCTCTCGAAATCATAATATTGACAACTTGAAGTGTTTGTTAAAATGTGAAATGTTGATTGACTATTTCTGGACTGAGGTCACGTTTGCACCCACACTAGCTTCCTATATATTTATATATATATATATGGTTTAAAGCACATAATGAAGTGGATGTCATTAAAAACCTGCCATTGGCTGCAGTCTAACCACAGCCCCAAGGTGTGTACTTCTTGGTTGTAGAGACCTTGGCACCACCCTTTCACTGTAGAATAGAATGAGAGCAGGATGACACCCACAGATATTTTACCCTATGCAGGGCTGCCTGCTGAGCGGTGCAAAGGTTAACAATGGCCACATAGGGCTTGACAACTGCTGAACAAGCAGCTTTTCTCACAGCAGGAACCCGCAAAAGGCACATGCAGAGACACATGCATTTAACTACTTACTGTACATCCTTGCACAGCCTGTGCACGTGTGCAATGTGTTGTTTGAGATGTGTTTTGGTGTGTGTGTTGGTGTGTCTTACCAGTATGTTTATACCTGTGTGTGTGGATAAGTGACCGGGGGGTGAAGTGCGTTGTTAATAGCATGATGAGCTAATGCCTACAAGGACAAATAAACAATAAATAAATAAAACAAGCGTATCCTCTACCTTTAGAAAACAACCTCTACCCACAGATAGTTAGCACCTGCAAGTATACAGATGAGATATTAATGAAAACACGGTGTCCTCTTTGACTTGCTTTTAATTATTCTGATTTTGTGTACAAGCGCAAGCGTGCAAGTGATACGTGCATCTCTGCGTTGCCCCAATATTCCAGAAGAGAGAATTGGTTCAACAGAAGCAGATAGGATAACACACCTTCCTTTTGTTCCACTAAATGATCCCGCAGGTGAGTGTGTGGCTACGCGTGTTTGCGTGTCTGTGTGGTTGCAGTAAATCATCTGGGATTTATTAAAACAGTTACCACTAGTCAAACCCTCTGACGTGCAATTATGCTCTATCAACAAATAATGAATTTGGCTTCATGATACCGGTAGTTATGGAACAAAGGGTACAATATATTGTCCGTCTCTCTTCGGCTGGTAACACCATTGCGGCTCTTTTGCTGCTTGTAATACCAGCGAACTCTAACGCCCTGTTGCCCCCTCTTCCTATTCCCCACTTCCTCCTCTCCTTCCTCAGGCATTTTTCCCCAGAGAACCCACTGCTAACCCTTCCTTTATCTTCCGAGCAGGGCATCCCAAACAGGCCCTCGTCTCCACCTCTCTCCATCCACGTTCAATCATCCCCGATGTTTACTCCAGCTCCATGTCCCTTTCCACTGTGCCTCACCTTGTTTCTCCCTCCTCCTGTCCCACCGCTTTCCTCTCTGATGTCTCAGCTCTTAAACACAGCATCGCTTATCACAGTCCTGCATCTTCCATTTCTATCCTCCCTCCAATTGTTTTCTTCCTCACCATCTGCCTCAGCAGCGCCTCTTCCTCTTACATTTTCCTCTCTGCCTTGGGTGTTTTTTTGTCTAAGGCGCTGTTTCAATTTGTAATGTATAGTGGATGTACTTACATTTCCGCCCATGATATAGGAAAGCTAGCAATCCTGTGTAAAATTTACCTCCAAACATATACAGGTCTGCTCCTTACCAGCCTAGATGAGAACTTGTTTTTTAAAAAAGTTAATTTGTAATCCTCCATTCACTGATCTAGAAGGGCTTTTTCACACTTTGGTTTTTAAGTCTAGTTCATGTCTCCCATCCCTCTTCTTATTTCTCTGCTCTCTCTGCTCTCTCTTTTTACTGTTGTTTCAGTCATAACATGTTCTAATGCTTCTCTCATCAAAATGCTGGTGCATACCTCCATAGCCAGAAAACAATATACCTCTTTTTTACAACAGCAGAAAAAATGTTAACTGTGCCATGCAGTCACAACAGGCAAATTTAACCATCTATGTCGACCTTAAATTTAAAAGTTAAGGCGTCTTAAGCTATATATTGTGACATATTGTATTTGAAGTGATACTGAATATGGGCAGGGTTTAGCTACTTGAGGATTTAAATAAAGTCCTTTCACTCCCAGTGGATACTAAAAACGGCATTAAATTTCTTCATTCAAAGCTGTACACAAGCGCCTACAGTTTAACTGGAACCACCTCATTCAAGATGGGACTCTAGGTACAGTTTCTAGTTAAACTACTGGTTTGTTAAAAGCGTTGTTTTTCAATTCAATTTTGAGAGAAGACTCCAGTAGTGACAGGATCTGAAATTCTGATACTGGGCACAGAAGCTCAGCGGCGTGTGCAGCACAGCTGGCCAGAGCCAAAGATGAGATGCAATACCTATCAGGGTGGGTGAGGGGTGATTTGTGTCTAGCTGCACCATTTCAAATGGGAGGGATGTCGGCCTCACTGCCTCGGTGCTCCACTGCTGCAGCTAGTCGCCTCAGTTCCCAGTTCCAGCAAACTCCATACATAAGCATCTCGAGGATGCCAGGACAGAATGAGGGAGAGGTGGGGAAGGCTATGTGTGCTTTGGCAAAAACAGGCGTGACCTTTTGGACCAGATCTTATTTTGATGCTGCACACATAAACAGTCTGTCACATGAGATAAAAGAGTTAGTGGAGGGATGAGCTGGCATCTCTCACGTGGGGGCGGCTAGGGAAGGCATCTATCTCAGCCTGCAAAGGCATACACACAGGACAACTCTTACAAGCCCAGGCCTAAGATAAGAGGAGCTGAAAACATTCAACATGATAAGGCTGGTCTTGACAGGCACAACCAAAATGGAGGAGCTCGACAAGTAGGAAAGAGAGCTAGAAAGGCCAAGAGGAGGATGGATGGTTGCTGAGCCCGTCGCTTACCAAGCTCAATCATGGCGCTAACAGTAATGGATCAGCAGGGTTGTCAAGTTGCTCATTTAAGGTTGCCAAAATTATGATTTGGGTAAATCTCTCTCTGGCGCTCACAATGGATTTGAATCACGGAGGAACATTGACAAAAAAGAGGTTTCTTATACATTTCGCTATTTTCTGCCTGCCATTTGGCTGATGTGATGCGGTGGTGTAGAAATGCTGTGGCTCAGCCGTCTCTGAGTCTCTGCGCTGACGGGTGGCGGCACACAAATCAGAGAAACTCAAAATGTGTTTGCGGTTTTGCCTCCTGATCCTCAGCTGGAGGCAGTACGGGAGAATGAACATCAGCGACCCTGTGAACAGCCTTCACTGGGGTTTCCACCTGCATAATATCACACACACAGAAACACCAGCTTCTTCTTGCCGGTGTGGCCCTTTTACACTCTGCTACACTTTTAGAAGGGGACTCTTGTATCTCAGCTCCTGCTTCTTTTGGATTTCTCTCTCAATGACTTGTCCCTCTTCTGTATTTTCCTAATCTGTTTTCACTCTCCCCTCATCCCTACAATGGGATCTAGTTTCCACCCATACCCTGTCTCCTCAATTTTCCTCTCAGATGATCCCTCAGAGGTGTTGTTGACTGTACTGTATTGCAGCAGTAATCAATGTTAATGGGGGTGCTATAACTCAGTGTTATATGATCAGAGGCCCCACAGCCCTGCCTGCTGCACCTACGTGACAAACTGACAAGTCAGACGTGGCATCAATGGGTGTAGCTGCTCTGAAGAGAACAGTGAGCCAACATTCGACCTTTTATATTTCTGCCTTTTATTTTTCCAGGCTGGCTGCTGAATGTATTGTCAGTCAGCATTACGTCTGTGATGTGGGTGAGGTTCTCCATCAGTGACTTGAGCAGCGCTGTGATGCAGCGATAACATTAGATGTGATCAGTCACGCCTGGAATCCAAAAGCAGACAGCATAGAGCCGCTGTTACGGATATTGGCTCTTTAAAATGCCAATGTACAACCTTGGTGAATCACAGTGCTGTCTATTTACTCCTGCTCTCACAGAAGAAATTCCATCAGCTTTTCCTCTCACTTAACTACACAGGAGCCTGCAACCTTTATGCAGCAAATGAAGAAAAACTGATACCTATCGTTGCTAAATGAGAGTAGAAGGCCTCAGTTTTGTTTATTAGCATTCTAACCTCATGAACCATTCTCTGAAACAGGCAAACAGCAGCAGTCCAGAATTTGGAAAAACACAGTATTAGCGACTGTTATAAAACAACTGGGGGCGCATTATTTGATCCTGGGTGTATACTGGGAAAGTCAATCTATGAAAGCACTAGATTCATGTGCTGTGGATACTTTGCTCATTTAAAAGAAAATGTGGGTCAAAGCATCTCCAGGAGAGACTGTAAAAACAACAATAGCATAACAGAAATAATATTTAACCTCTACATTGACCGGACACAATCTGTATCCTACATACTGTACTTCCACATGCTTACATTTGTATCAGTTTTTTCTGCAAAACAACCAAGACTTTCTGACTCATTTTATTAATATCCACAAAGAAATAGTTGGTTTTAAGGTTTAGAATTGCAGAGGACTCTACAATACTTTGTAGTAAATAGAATTTCCTTTGCAAAGTTGAAATTCAGAATATTCCACCTAACAGAAAGTACAGAAGGGAGAAAATACAAATAGCTGCTGATTATACATGAACTCCTCTATAAAGTAGAAAACAAACTGTTAGATTAAAAGAGTCTTTGCTGGATGGTATTTTAAAATCCAATTATTACACAGAGTTTTGCGAACAGTTTCTTCTAGCGTTTGCTAGGTTTCCACCTTAAAATAAAGCACTAATAAATTCCTGGATGTCATTCTTTGAACCTAGCTGACGATAATGTCCTGCTATAAAAGAAAAAGGAACATATTTATCCAACACAAAAGAACTAGCTCACCATTGTTACATAAACTGCGTGATATAGACAGGGGCTCCATTAATCATGTTGCTTTTCGTAAAGCACTTCTACCGACCTGCCCTCTCAAGGTCTATCCATCAATCCTCTGTCCCTGATGACCGCGCCCAGTTCTATAGCGAGGACGGGCAGGCTTCATCGCCCCAATAACCCGATGCGCTTGCGTAGAGGATGGGCACCCACCGCCTGCGATGTTGTTTTTCAACTATCACTGCTGGGTAGATGGGAAGCTTCTCTTTACGCAGTTTACTGAGAAAGTTAATTTATCCATATTTTTCAAATCCTCACAAAATCCCACGATGCAGTAAGTTTATTAATAAATGCAGATTTTGTTGCACAAAAGGACTAAAACATTCACATTCAAATTAGGCATCAAGGTTGGAGAAAAAATGGAATGCAGTGTTCTGTGGCGTCCTAAGCAGCTTTTAATGACCGTCAAGAGGCACACATGGGCCCCCTGGCACAGTGGGCTAATTAAAAACTGTGGAAGTACAAGACTCGAGTAGGTCTGGGGATCAAAGGAGTAGGCCGGCTCTTTGAGCTGAGGCTTGGACCAGGAGCTGACATATCACGATCGGCTATTGGCTCAGCGGTACTGCACTGTGGGCTTATCCGTCAAGCTACACTCTGTCACTCCCTCTTTTCAGCTGTGTTGGTACTCTGGATCTTAACACTCTGCCTACACTCAGCAGCCCATCACGACTGGAGAGGACCACACTACATCAAACTGGCTGCTACTGTGACCAAGATTTAACTACTCAGGAGGAGGGAAATCAGCACAAATCCACACTGATGCTTTTGTATAGATTGTATATATTCCATGCACTGCTCCTCCATACTGTATGTCTGAAATCTGTCCTTCTCCATTACCCTCCAGCCACCTCTCCTGATTTGTTATGCATAAACACATTCATCATTGGCACAGCCTCACCCGATACTGATATGGGTGCATTGTAGTATTAATATATCAAATTAGATGTAGGCGCTTCTTACTTAAGGCTTTACGGCTTCAGCAACGGCTTTTAACTGTTCTACTCAACCTTATCAGCAGCACAAATCCAGGCGTCCTTGGAAAAACAAGGTTCTGCTGACAATAAGACAGCCAGACAAGGGTTTTACACTGTAAAAGTTAAGTTTCTATTTCATTCTTTGTACGGATGTTTCGGATAATCTGTATAGAAAAGGGCTATGAACATAATTGGCTATTTGGTGAAGCTGCAGATTGGAACATCTGTATCAAACGGCAAGTTGGAATATCAGCAGTAATGAGCTGCCGTATCTGTGATGATACCTTATGTAAAAAATGCTAGAATATATAAAGAGAGGATCGAGGGTTACACTTACAGGGGGCAAGGGAGGACAAGATGATAAGGGGAGAATCTACCAAAGTTAAAGCCAGAAACTAAACCCTTATCTTGCTTTGCTTTACATGAAAGCATTGTTCGTTCTATTTTGTCTGGGGGCAGAAATGTATCTTTATGGAGGATATTGGGTTTGTGCTGTGCCTCTACCTATGGAAACCAGAGACGATTCCCAGGCCTTCTAGAGGCCCTTGATGGAATTTAATTTGGGCTCTTCATTCCTGGGTCTGTGTCAGCCATCAACCCCTGCAGTGCATCTAACAAAAATATGAGTCAGTTTCACAAAAACATATGATTGGCTTCTATTGTGTGTGTGGGGGTGGGTGGGGCTGGAATAAACATGGCCAACAACGTGATAATTGCTAAACTATATCTGGTTTGTAGGAATGCAGAAATGTTTTAAATTAATTTTAATCTCCTCACGCTGATTTGTTAACCTAATCCAACACCAGCCTGATCTATGATTACATTAACTGTAAAACATTTGGCTCTTTAATCATATTTCTTAATCAATGGCTGTGAACCGTATTGGCATTATATTTGACCCTATTGTGCCAAAATGTCATCTATGAATGGTTCCTTTAAATGTTACCCAGGGACAATCTATTGACTGCTCAGGTCGTCTAATTAGGCAGGGGACATTCAAAGGACAGAGTAGCCCTGCGGCTGCCCTTAGTGCAGAGTGAGTACTTTCTTTGCCTTTACCCTTGGATGTTAAAGAGAGTATGTACAGGACCTCTATGCCATGGTCCTATGAGAAAAAAGCATTTAAATTTAAGTAATGGACTGGCAGGTCAGGTCTGCTGTTCAAGCCATGAGTGTGGAGGTGGAGATTCTGTCTCTTCAGCTGGTGGCTGGCCACAAGTACAGCTATCTAGAGAAAGTCTGCAGCCTCACCAGGAGTGCAAGCTCGCAATTAGGCAACCAAAAGTTTTCAATTTCAGTGCTGTTTGCCTGTAACAAAATGAGCTAAATCAAGCAACCCTGTTCTGCCGACAAAGCGGTCTGCATTTTCCACTCCTGGCCCCGCCCACAGAAGGCTCTACAATTAAGCTGCGCAGTGTCAAAATAAGATGTTCTAGGAGACCTTGGGCTGCCTCAGGAGCTTTGTTGCCATTTCTGCTCCTGGGTAAACAATTTTCAGTTTGCCCTTTCTTACCTACCATTAAAGCTGGATGCGTACTTTTCCATCAAGGTGTTTCAACAGCTATGTAATCTCTCTTTTTTAATTCATAACCATTGAGTTTACCGGTTGTTTAGTGTCACCAAACCACAAGGATGCATGAAATACTTGAGATTAGAGAGTAGTCTTAATGGAAAAAGAATGTTGGGCCTCTCTTCAGTTTGCACCACCTTGTCTCTTGTAATCTCTACTGTTGCCACAAAACATATACTTTTTCAGCCCCCAGACAGCTATCACAGTTCTTGCTGGTTTCCACATGACAGCTGCATAGCCCATGAAACCACATACCTTATTTTGAAATTGAGTATTTACAATGATCCCATTGAGCTTCGCGGTCGCTGCTACAAGTTTAAATTTGTGCAAAAGAAGTTAACTGGTGTTTCCTGGGAGTCTGTATTGGCAGATACCTGGGCTGAGGTAAAAAGTTGCCTCTGCAATAGCCTGATAAAGGTAGTATTCTGCATTAGCATTAAGAACGCGAAGAAAGGGAATGAACATTCAGTTCAGTACACACTGATTCACACAAGCTTACATCAGAGATCGACTGAATTGTCTATTTTTCTTAAGAAACGTTTCAGGCTCTCAGATCAGTTGTATCAGGGTTTCTCTTACAACTATATCAGAGTCTCAACAACCGTAGGTTCATGTGCATATCAGTGATCGCCAGTTTAGATCGCTTCCATTGACACTAATAATTTCTTTTATACAAATACCTGGCCGGAGCCTGCCAGCCTGTTACTCCTCAACAAGAAAGCAACCCACTCCCCTATTAACAGGTGGGCTGAAACAAGTAATCCTGCTCTGTCAAAGGGAGATGTGGATTTATACTTTAAGCCAGCAGATCTAAGAGGAACTTGGCTTACCTAAACCTGCTTTCAGCTGTAGCCTAGCCTGAGTCGAGGTAATAATTTGGCTCTCAAACTGCTCACCACCTTTGAGTCCCTTCACACAGTTTCGTGAGGCTCTGTTTTTCTGATTTGACATAAATAGCCTGTGACTTGCAATTCAGTCGTTCAAACAAACTACATACTGAATCTAAGCTGAAACAACAGAAATTGAACCACTGTAAATCATCCTGTTTGACAAACCACAAGAAAACACTGATCCCCCTGGAAATATGAGTCCACTGCCCATGTTCCTGGATATTTGGAGATTTATTTGTGTTTTGTCGACTCCCACTCATTACATGACAAAATAAGGTAGCAGAAAAGCATGTTTGTGTACCTTACTGTTATCATGAAACTTAAACATGAGTACTTTCAAAATTTCATCGATCTTTGGTGATCGGACCTTCAGCCAAGTCTGCGGAATTAATGGACTTAATCAAATGCTTATATCTGACACATTTAAATCCTCTCTACTGTCAAGAGATTCCCCATCCTCCGCCGTCCATTGGGTCTCATGGGATCTGCTGAACCTAGTAGGCATTCCCCTGATTGAATATCAAACGGGGCTGATTCCCAGAACACTGCGGAAAGCTGCAGCCCTTGGTGGATACAGAGATTCATGCATGTGGGGCATCCTCTGGAATAAGAGCTGCCTTGTTGTGTGTCTACACGTTTGTGTGTTTTCACCTGGAACACTAAAGTGGGTATAATCAACTGCATAATTCTACAGGTCAGGAGAAAACCCGACATTTGCTTTGTTTGTCTCTTCTGCCTGGCTACACATCAGTCACTGCTTAAGAACAATTACAGGGCATGCAGAGTGTTAGCTAATGGCTGAAGCCGGGGAAATAGAGCCAGGGGTAAAGGCGAGACATTGTTTCTTGGCTGAAAGAGATGGAAAATCAAAGAAAGATTTGTAAATGCTGAGAGAGATAGATTTGTGGAATAAAGAGGATGGGGATATATGAACGATTGAGAAAAAGAAACTGCAGAAACAGAAAAAGCGAAACTAAGTCAAATTGACCCCTGTCATCTGTTGACAGTCTGGAAATAGAGTGGGCGTGCCCCTTGTCATCTCAACATCAGGATGATGACAGCCTATGTAGTGAACCACAGAATGACTACAAGTCAAGGCTATTAAAAATGAACAAATGAGAGCCTGCACTTTAAAACCCTAAGAACCTGGTTCTAAAGGTCCAACGGAAAGTAAAGCAAGACATCAACCACTCATCCTGCAGCTACCTAGCTCGGCACTGTGATCTTATTAACTATGCCATGCTGCATCTACTCCTCCCTACTTTCCAGGGATGATGGCAAGTGAGGGTATGTCAAGGGAGGCCGAGGCAGGCACCCATGGGAGAGGTCAATCAGTCTCCCTACGCAGGAGAAAACAGGAGGAAAGCACTCTATCCTCCTCCCCTCAACCAACCCCTCCCCTCCACCTTGGCACTTTCAGCTCTTGGCCTTTCCCTTGTGTGTCTGGTGGTGATAGCAGCCCAGGCTGTCCGTCACGCAGGTCTGGCTTCCAGATTCACTTCCGGTGAGGGAGTGGGGATGATGGGATATCTCAGCCTTCCACCCGCAGGACCATTCTCCTGATCAGGAGGAGGCAAGTCAAAGGGCATGATCTAGCCAGCGTCTTCAACCCTGTGCCACTGCAAGGGAAAGGCTGACTGGAGAATCTGATGCAAACCAGCAGAAACCGGCTCTGTGGGCCAGTAACCCCTTGGCAGGTGCTGACTTGGCCACACAGCTCCACGGAATAAAGGCCCACTGAGACATGGCTAACTTGCTTACTGGTGTGTGCCAGGCAAACCACTCCAGCTTTGTAGTCCTGGTCGTGTGTTCCTGGATCAAAAAATGCCAACATCTATGCCAATCAGAAAATCTGTGGCCTACCACACCTTGCTGCATAAATCCCGGTTACCAAGACATCTGAGAGAGAAGGGGAGGCGGGCGCTGAGGAAGGCAGTGAGATGGAGGAGATGGGACACAGGAAAAATAACAAGCCCAAAATCTATAGCCATAATAGAAGCCCCATAGGGCAGTAATGTTCATTACAAACCAGAAAAGAAAATGATTGAAAATGGAAACTATTTTAAAGCAGTACCATTTGTAGGGCAAGGTAAATGTAACATTTGAATTTAGAATTATACCGGAAAGGACACATTATTATCTGAATAAAGAGGTGTTATCCTCACACGATATCTTTTAGGCCACTGTATGAATTTCTTATGAACATCCTGTTCAACAGGAAGTAGGCTGATCAAGTAGATGAAAAGTCAGGGAATCCAGCAAAGAATAGTGGTTTGTAACCCTGAGGCAGTAAATGTCTGTACCAAATGTCACGATAATCAACCAACGCAGTCAAGATATTTCAATTTGGACGCCTGGTAAGTGTTGGACTGACAGACAACTTTACCTGTCAGCGACTACTAGCATCCACTAAAATGGGTGGGAAAGACCAGGCGATTGTTTTGTAACAATCCTCCACCCATCATGGCCACTGAACGGGATTATTATGAGAACTAATAAGAGCAATGCGAAATGGATAGAATGAGTGGCAGAAAGAGGAAAGGAAAAAAAACCCAGATGCTTACTAAAAAGTCTACATTTTCCAAGAATGAATGAAGTTTTTTGAACAACATTCGATTTGAACCTGACATCTATTCTCTCACCTATTGCTGTAATAAAAATATGCAAATGGACAATTGAAGATGCAGTCAATTTAATTCAAATTAGCAAAGTAGCATTTGGACCTCCGAAAATACTACATGCAGGTGGTGGATAAAGATTTTTTAATGGCTTGACACTCAAGTGTCTGAATCCCAATTACAAAATACGGCTGCAAAGAATGAATATTGTCATGTTGAATACTAATTAAATTTTATTTCCAGCTAAAATCAAAATCTGAGCCGATCCTAAACACAACAGGAGCAGCTTTCCATTCTCACCAATTCCTCTCAAAAGAATGAAGGTTTCCATGTGGAAGAAGGTCAACATCATCAGACCCACAGTTAGGACTTGTTTTAGATTCAATCTGCTCTCAAAGGCAGAGGAAAGCCCTCTTTCTTATAACGATATTCACTAACTTATGCTTTTGGATTTCATTGTTTTATCATCCTTGGCGGCGTGACACCAAATTATGTTACCAAACCATCACCAACCACAGCATCCATTACTAACTTACAGTAAATTTATTTAAAGCTGGTGTAAAGTGCTTTTGTTTCACGCTTGCTAAAAGGGATGCTCTGTACTTCTCAATTCGTCCTTTAAACTGGGCAATAATAGGTTTTATGATGGAGGACATAGGCTTCTGTGGTATCTCACTGAATGCAGGAAAAAGTCATCTTTTCTCGCCCTCAGATCAATTTCAGATCTCTCTACCCGCGGAGGTACAGCCATCCTCTCTCGCCCCTCGCTCTCTCTACCTCAAATGTCCTTCTTTCCTCCTTGCGTGACGGTGCAACTGCAGCATGCTTCACGTTCAGTGGGTATCTAGGATTGATGTATGGGAGGGACTTCTGCCTGGCTCTATCTATCTGTCGCTTATCTCAATCATGCACACTCTGTCCCCACTCTCTCTCACTCTCTCTCTCTCTCTCCCCCTCTCCCTTTTTCTTCTGTCACATGGAGCAAAATATCACGCTTTCATTTAGCTCTGCCCTGCTTCACTTTGTTTCACGAACAAAGGGACATTTCTCAGTCTGTCACCCAGATGATGACTGACAGGGAACTGAAGCGTTTGTTATATTCTTCAAATCATTTGAGGATTCCTCGCTGCTTAGTTAACAGGCCACGGCTACATCTGATGCCCTGACGATGCTTTGTCATGGAAATTCAGGGTTTTTACATTGCTGTGAAAAGGTTGTCATTTGAGTGGCAGGGAGGTTACTTGGGTTAATGTGAGAAAACCTGTTTCCACTCTCAGGGTATCCTCTCAGCTATATTAATTACAATTAAATAAATAATTCCTTTTAAAATACCTCAGGTTGTTGATATAACCTACAAAAAGTGCAGGATGAAATTCAACCGCTCTAATCATCAAGGCTGATAATCGTGATTAATAATTGTCATAATCATCATCCAACAAAATAGTCAGGGCTGTCACACAAACCTGTGCACACACACACGCACGCATCCGGACTTTCTCTATCACAGCTCATAGCTGCCAAGAATTCCTTCTGATTGAGAGTGCTATAGTGGCAGAACTAATTAACAGCGTTTGATTGTCTTGCTGCAGAGGTGGAAGTCATTACCATCATACTTTCCTGTGTATGCAGAAAATAGCAGCTAAAAACACTAGCAGATGTTCATTTGTGTGGATTAACTGTAGGTGAAGTTAATTCACATCTATATTCTGATCTTACTGAAGCAACCGGACAACAACACAGGTGCTAATTGTAGTGAGACTGGATGAGGTACAGGAAGTGACATTTGTTTGTCCTTTCCCTCCTCCCTACTTGCGACAGCTTTCACATTTGTCATTATGATAGGCGAAGAAGATACAATAGGTTTCTCATTTTTCTACCAGATATCTGACTCCTCACTCCAGCCACTGCTTTTCCATTCACTTCAAAGCCCTTTGAACATTTTGAATGGGATGGAGCCGGCTAATTAGCCTCCCTGCCTGAACAATCCTGGCCTTTGAAAGGGAGGGATGCGGACGATGACTTTAAAAGGGAAGGGAGGAAAACAGGAAAGTTGTACATCCCCTTTCCCATTCCTTCTCCAATGATCAATCACAGCTCAGATTCTTTTTTTTTTTCTTTTTCTTTTTTTTTTTTCACACCAACATCTCCACCGTTCGGCCCTGTTCGAGCCTCAAATTATTCTTGCGGACATCAAATGAGCTCCACAGAAAAGCTGCCAGACCGTGAAAGACCACACCAAATTTACACACACACACACACACACACACAGTAATGACAGAGACAGAGAGGGGTATGAGCACAGGAGCAAAGAGAATCCAAAAGCAAAAAATGTTTCATACTGCTGTGTGAAATGTTCTCTCAGGCTCCACTTGGCAGACAAAGTAGGGCTAAATGATTTATGAGAGGCAACAAAGCTTGCCAGTTGTTTGTTTTAGATAAATGCTACACAAAGCAAAAACTAACAAACCTGATGATGGCAAACAAAGGAAGATGAAAGTTTTTGGCTCAAAAAAAAAACAAAAAACAAAAAGCACCTAGTTTTCCTGAACTTCATGTTGCCATTTCAGGAGCGACCCATAGTTCAAACCTGCAGGCTGTGTAAACCTTGGCTCCGATAGAGGTTTCTGTAACGGCAGACTTATATGTAAAAAAGGTAGCTTTTCAAAAAGAAGTGTTTGGCGTTGAACCTCAAGTGAAATGGATTCCTGTGCCTGGATGCGCTTACCTCCCGCATCAGGATCCCTGCATCCGAGCACCCACACCTGGCCGACTGCCCGCCCATCAGATACGAACACCTGGTAGTCCTCACCAAACGCCCCCTCCCCCTGCACCGCCAGCAAACACCCTCTGTCCATCAGCTCAACCTGCACAGCTTTACTCAGCTACAGCCAACTCAGTGATGCATCGCAGTACTGTACTGTATTGTGCTGTACTGTACTGTATCATAATGTACTGAATTGAAACTGTACAACACTATTCCCCTCCCACAGCAACATCACGCCTCAACGATTATGTTTATAAGAGACACTGAAGTTAGAACATAGCAGAGGCCTAAACAGGCCGGCTGACAGTTTTCACAGTGGGCACACACAATAGGAGAGCTTCACTGACAGCACCTCTTGCTCTTCTTTACACACAAATACACACACACATACGCTACTATACATTCTTTCAACATCTGCGCTCTTCATCAGCAGCATGCCCATTCAAAGTCAGGATTGGAGACGAGCGCTCGGGGCTGCAGAAGCACTTCCTTCTCCTTTCCTCTGCACTCTCTCTCTCCCTTGATCTCCCTCTCTCCATCTTTTTCTTTCTCCGTCTGAAAGGTTTTCTGTGAAAGGCCCGAGATGAAAGGCTGCCCTCAATGGGAGCGTGATTGCAGACAGCGCTAGCGGCCCAAGGTGCTACCAGTATTGCTCGCTAAGAGCCGCTCCGCCCCACAAAGATGCGCACCGCCATTGTCCACAGTTTGTGCATGTGCGACATCAGAAAGATGCTCAGTTTAACAGTCTCCTCCTGACACAGATTTATATTCTAGCAGTATACAGACTATTTGTACGCAGGAAATCACACAAATATGCACGTCAAATCTTATGGAGATGCGTAATGCATTATGACACAATGAGGTAAACACCAAGCACACACAGTAAAATGTAGATACAGCTGCTGCACAATACCTGGTGCTTTCTGTGACAATGTGATTATTTTCAGCGTGTACACACACAAAACACACAGTCAAGTATGTGATACACAGTCAAGTATCACTTTTTTGCGGTTAAACTGCTTTTCTAATCTGCTAATCTAATAGCAAAAGGCCTGGGGACTGGTGCAGAGAGCAGCCAGTAGGACACAAACACCTGCTTATGTAAAGCTGAGTCCGTGGAGAGAAAGCAGGACAAACCAGACGATGGGCACTGCCAAGAGGAATAGACTTATTGTCTGAAAGCGGCCAGAAACCCAGACAGTACAAATCTATATCTGCCTCTCTCTGTGGTGAGTGGAAACGGTCCTGAGGAAACAAGGATCACTTTAACTTTTGTGGGCAAAAGCCACCAGAAAAGCGGAGTTTGAAATCAATGCAGAGGGCGCCATGGTCAGTGTGTATACAGCTGGCCCTCAAGGGCTAAGTCTATGCAAATCATGAAGGAATGTAGAGTTATACTGTAACATCTAAGGCTAATATCTCTGGGGGTCTTCACCAACCAGAGACTCAACATCAGCTATGGATTTTTGCAGAGATTTTAAGGACAAGAACTCAAAAAGTACAGATTTAATTGTATCCTTCAGGCAGATAACAGAACCACACAGAAGCACAGAGAGTCCTCTTCAATATGTCTTGGTTATAATAATAGTGCACCCTTGTCTCTTCTATAATAAGCAAGGCTGCAGATCGATAACACAGAGTGATGTTGCTGTAATGTAACCACAAACCTACTTTTCTTCCAGCGTTGGGTGAATAGAAAAAGTTTCCAAAGGTGCGACGGTGAAAGTGATTAAAATCAATCGGATGTGACTGAAATGAACTGACCGGCGCCTAAGATTTACGGTAAACATGTCTCTGTCATGAGACATGAGTTGTAGTGTGTAGTGAATTAGATCCCCAGAAGCCGGTGACAGGCAATAAGTGAGAGAAAAACGAGCAGTGAAACATCCCCAGCTCGGCTGATGTTACACTGTCTGCACACATGCACAAAATGGCTACAGCGAAAGCCTGCTGTCAAATCTACAGGAAGACAGACAATTACCCCTCTTAATCCCAAAGATAATATGCAAACACACATACACATAGACATAACCCATAAAACCTATTCATATATTTGAGAGGAAACAGAGGATTTTCAGACCAATTCTGCTAAATGCCTCTCTCATCTCCTATCCATCACAAAATTGCCTCTTTTTCAGCTCCAGTCCAATTAAAGTGATTACATGTCAGAGAGGAAAGTGTAGTATGATGATTATGATAATGGAAGTGACAGACAGACGTGGCTCTTTGTGAGAGAGGCACAGGTGCAAAATTAGACCCAGGCATCTCTCATCCCAGGCGGATGACTTGGCACAATAGAGCCAGGAATTGTTACCGTACGGGGCAAAGAGATGAGGAATAAAAGCCGACCCTTGAACTCCCAGAGACAGTAAAACACACACTCTCTGAGAAAAAAAGATACAAGTGTCACAGCCCAGTATCTCTTAATTGCCCTTAGGCTGATTTAGAACAGAGGCTGTGGGGACTGGCGCCAGCAGCTTCCATTTAAGTGGTCTGCAGGGTTTGAACAGTGACTAGAATTCATTATGATGCTTGACTGGTATGATATTAATTTTTTAAAAAAAAGCTTAGAAAGTTTGACAGTATGTTGAGAGAGTGGACCATACCAGTAAAACCAGCATCAGATAAAATCAGCCTCTGTAGCACCCAGTCCACATATAGGTCACACATAGGTCGACAAATAATGATTATTTGCAATATTGCTCATCACAATTTCTTAGACGCTATTGCGAGATCACAGCTCGTTTAATTCAGCTAACTAAGCTGATATCTGCTGATAAAGATATTCAAAAGTTTAAAAATATGCTGAAAAATATACCCTCTAACTCTAATCTTTTTTTCACATAACCCCATTACATTCACATTTTTGACAAATTAACTTGTCAACGCCCGCTAGTGGACAAACTATATAATACGACAATTAATTAGTTGTTTCTTATTAGCCAACATATAGATGTTAAGATCAGTCATACTGCAGAGTATTGGCAAGTTTATTTTTTAAATTGTAAATGTATTGCTCAATACATAATTTTGTCAAAAATCTTTAATTATCAAATTTAAATGACCTCTTAAACTCAAAAATATGAATATACATGTCAACCTCAAAAATCCAGTATTGATCCAGCTGCAAAATTAAAGCAACATAAATTATACTAGCTTCAAATCTAAAGCATCACTTTCATTACCATCCATCAAAGAGCCTCACTAATTTCCTCACATGAAGTACAGTACTGTACATACACTATGATGCTTGCCTGTCGATGCTGTGCTCAACATCTACCTACAGCCTCCATCTTGAAGCTCTGAGAATGAGGTGATTAGATATCCTGGCTTATAGCTGTAAGTAGCACATTATAGTTACTCTTGGCTCTAATCTCAACTCAAGTAACTGTATCGACAACCATTTTAAACTCCATTAGACCACTGTGGAATTTCTGCGTTTTCAAACTGTATAATATACATTTCCAACGTGCTCTGGAATCAATAACTGGGATATTTTCTTCACCATTTAAAAACCTTGCTGAGGTTTTAGCACATCCTGCTGCTTTGGTGGAAAGTCACGCAGGCCCCGTGGGGTCCAGACTGTGACACCAGCGAGGCCGGCATTCAGAGGGCGTTGAGGTCAGGTGGGCGGCACACAGAAGATAGGGCATTTCTGTGATATACGCAGAGGCTGGACCGGAGTGAGGATGCGGAAAAAGGAACAAAAGGGCCACAACAAAGCCCTGTGTGTCCCTGAACTCCTGCGTCAAACACCCACTGACAGAGCAGAGGGAAGAGAAATCAATACCGACTCATGCTATGCCCAGGCAGCATCAGGTATATTTGACCGTGAAGACTAAACAAGAAAAGAAGAGAGAAAGAGCGAGGGAAGAGAGCAATGAGGCACATTTTGAAGGCCAACGCTGCTCCCTATTGTTATTAGACAGCTCCCTAGCCTCCCTCAGCTGCAAAATGCTGATGTTCTTTCTCCCTGTGACCTTCTTCTATAAGATCTCGAGGTGCCGTCTTCCCAGACAGCTCATCTATTGTAGAGCATCAGCAGAAATGACTAATCTATTTCAATCTGGTCTTCATATTGCCTTCAATCATGTATGCATTGTGCAAGTGTCACAAATTACCATAACAACACACAAAGTTGGAAAGGTTAAATTAAGCCCAAGAACAAATAGAAAATTAAGAACTTGCTGCATCAGTTGGCATTTTCTAGCTTCTGTTAGTTTTGAGTCGTGAGAGCGAGTGTATGAGTGAATGTGCAGGTGACCAGCATCCCCGAGGGCTGAGTGACACCTAAAGGGCACAGCTTGGCTTCTCCAAGACATCTGCAGCATGTCTCATTAGTATTCAGCTATGAATCATTCAAACACAGCCGGCTGTCATTATCACAAACAGCAGAAGAGGGGGACACACACCCACACCCATACCCACACACACTCTCACACTTGGGGGCACGAGCAAAATAATATACCAGAAAATGCTCAAGCAAAAATCTGCACCAATATGGAGGAAAAGAATATATTAGTGCTGAAATGACTAGTTGATCAGCAGAAGAAAAAAAAACTATTTGAGTCATTTATCGAGCAAAAATACCAAAACAATCACTGGTTTCAGCTTCTACGATGTGAGGATTTTAAGCTTTTCTCTGTTTTATATGATTAGAAATTGAGTACCTTTAGGGTTTGGCCTGTTTGTTGGACAAAGGAGGAAATCTGAAAACATCACGTGAGGCTCTGGGAAATTTTGATGGGCATGCAACTAAGGATTATTCTCATTGATTAATCAATTAATGAACATCTGGTCTATAGAACATCAGGAAACACTGAAAACATCAAATAAAATGTCCTAAAGCATAAGGTGACATCTTCAGTTTGGCTGCAACTAGTAATTATGAATTGTCATTATCAATTAATCTGTTGATTATTTCCATTTCATTTCATTTTATTTAATTATTTGGTCTATAAAACATCAGAAAACAGTGAAACAGGCCAATCACATGTGAAGCTAAAACCATGAAATGTTTTTGCTTGAAAAATGCAAGATGACCTAAGTGATTAATCAGTTATCAAAACTGTTGCCAAGTGATTATCAGATGTCTTGCTTTGTCTAACAGTCCAAAACAGTGAAAACCAGCAAATATATTTACATTTATTAGGTGGAACCAGAGAATATTGGGCATTTTTGCATGAAAAGTAATCAAATATCAGAATAGTTGTCAATCAATTTTCTCCCGACTAACTGATTAATCAACTAATCATTACTGCTAGTTGCTGCCCTAGCATTTTACAGTCTATGCAAACACAAACATACTTGAGTGCCGTGGAGAAGCAGGTAAAACACACACAAAAAGATCTTTGTTGGCTGCACAAGGTGAGACCTCTCCCCTACAGAACCTCATTTGCATGCTGCACAACAACTGTTTGTGGTTATCATGCTCACACAACAAACCAGAACAGACTGCTAATGCAGGAAGGATCAACTTCAAATAAAGATACTCTTCTCCATCTCCTTCCCTCTCTCTCCCTCTCTCTCTCTGTTTGTGTGAGTGAGTCAGAGAGCACATGCTCAGTGGAGATGCAAAACTACAAAGGCACAGCAACTTTGTGTCCTCGACATTTCATCGCCATACTTGACATCGATTATCTATACGCTTACATTATAACAAGCACTGTGCTGTGACAAACAACAGGACAGTCAATGATAACCCAGTGAGCTACAACGGATTTGTCAATTTGTGCTGGACTCAGCCAGGAGTCAGCATTTATTAACCACCTCCTACCTAATGTCTGCAGAGGGCTCTATTCACTTTAAAGCATTACTTTAGCAAATATGTTTACATGCCAATGTCTGCAATATAAGTTAGCCAAAAGTGTTATTGTTATGTTACTGTATACAGCGCAATATAAACACGTCAACAGAAAAGCACACAATTATCATTTCTCACAGCAAAGCTTCAAACTGTATCAGAGGATGATCTTCCCCTCTCAAAATCTGCTTTCATTGCTCTCCAGTTGCACTTGACACATCGCAGAAGGTGAGAGAGAAACAAAGTAAGCAGCTGTGCAATTTCAGAGACAACACTGGGGAAGATACAAAGCAATAAAGAGAAGTCCTCAGTGGCCTCAGCAACCTTTTTCTGGCATTTTCCGCAGCTGAGAAACACAGTGTCTTTTAATGAAACCTGTAAAATACAAACTCCCCCCAGAGCACATGGTGCATTAATAATTCTATGAAGGTATGAATATTTGAAGCTTTGAGTCAGGGTGAGTGTCAGTGAAACTTGTGAGTGCTGAAGAGAGCAGTGATTGATGTTGGTAAAAAATGATCTGATGGCCAGACAATGCCTGCGTGACCTGAACGGGCGTCACAAATGGTCAGGGAAGCAGACTCATAAAGAATAAATGGATGATAAATACCTTATACAACAATCTTCATAGACCCCAACTCTGACACCACCCACCCAGCACCATCCCTCATTTTTTTAAACGACATTCCTGTAGGGATGGATTACTGAATGTGCTTACTGGGCCCAGATCTGCAGAGCGTCACTAAAAAAGATGTGAAATGACCCCAAAAAGATGAAGAAACCCCACAAAAACACATGAAATGACCACCACACACTCTGGGTGTTTTGCTCTTATGTAAGAGGGGTTGGGGCCCTCTGTGTCATAATCCATCAATGCATTCTTGGCACTGGAGCTCTGAATGAAAGGCAGCGACCTATCTGTGTACCCCTCTCCATCTCCAGAGCATCTTTTTCTCAGTGGGAGGGAGTGGGCCGGGCTGGATAAGCCTGGCTGCCAAACCCTGGAGCTTCTCACTGCGGCTCTGCAACCATTAGTGCAGGATTCTTGCTGCCATTTAGAAGGTGGAGCTGATATTTTACCGTGATGGCCTTTGGCATTGTGGTGCAACATGAAGAAGGGGGGAAAGCTGCAACACGAGCCAATCCCCCCACCCCAGTTCCTGGCCAAGCAAAAACACATCTGCCAAACCAAAAGGAGCAGGCTGAGTACAGCCAAACTGCCGCACCCACCTCCCTGCAAAGAGTGAAATAATAGCGCTGAAGAAACACTGAAATCTTGTGCTAGATCTACCTACACAGAAACAAAATAAAGGCAGGAAAATGAACAAATACACATGCATTATACAGATAAACATGCACATGGGCGTGTGCCAACGCAAAGACAGATTATAAGGTCAGGACTGCTGCACTTAGTTTCCAAACACCTGCTGGAAGATCAGTTGTTTGATGTATGGCTGGGTGATACAACATGCATGCTCAATGAGGTTAATACATTGTTTATCAGTGTGAAGGAACTGGTAAGCGGAGTCATTAGGGGTGTGGACACATTTATCACAACAGAGATAGCATGAATTTGCAATGTCTGACACTCTGAATTTATGTTTTTAGGGGACAAATACAAAACACAAAAGGAAATGCTCTGGATGACTGTGGAGTGTAGGAGCAGGGGAAGCGAGGGAGATAATATGTGAGCTTATGTGTACGTGCGATCCAATATATTCACTCAGTGAACAAAGCTTACATCTAAAACAGAGTGCAGCATGTGCACAGGTGTCTTTGTATGGATACCAACAAACTGAATGACAGTAATCTTTTTAATGCATACAGCATCTATCGTTTTTATAGCGTTTAACCCTGGAGCCTCACATCTCATAATCATGTTACCCCTTGCTGTCGATCTGCTTCTTCGCTGCACCTCCACAACTGGCTCTGTGAGCCTCTTGTTTCCTAGTAACCATGGGAGGAAATTTAGGGCTTGGAAAACACAGGAGCCTTCCTAATCGTCAGGTGTCTGTCATTTGTGTGCATGCATGCATTGATTTCCAAATGATTACATGAGTACATGTGTACATACATGATTTTTGCAAGGCCTCAAGGATGTTAAGGTCTGTCAGTCAGTCCACTACTGTGGTTCACACTGAATTTATTGGTTGAATTTAATGTCTCCAAAACTAATGACATTCCCATCAGCCTCAGCTGCACTTAGTATTAAGTCCTAATTAACAAATGTTAGCATGCTAAGATGCTGAGCTAAGTTGGTGATAAGTCCTGTTCATGCATAAACGTTATTCCACATTAACATGGGAATATATTGAGACTTTAAGTCTCAAAATACATTGTTAAAAGAGTCAATTAATCAACCATCCTATTGACTATAGATATTAAGCTACAACATTTTTCATAATTAACTGTTGTATTTTTTTAGGTTATTTCTCACACTTCATGGACTAAAGAATGAAATGATAAATAAGAAATCAATTCTTAAAAAATTATCATTTGTTGCAGCCCTAACAAATGTTATGAAACAATATAAAAGAGAAACCAAGCCTTACAGAAGGAACACATCCACACCATGACAACCTTCAAACATCCTTGTTATAACCTATAGGCCGTGCTCTGGCTTTGGCAGTGATTACCTCTGTGTGCAGTCCTCAGCAGAGCTCCTGTTATTGAACAAGGTCAAACATTAGAAGGCAACTCCTCTCCTTGCTGCTGAAATTATGACCAATGAGTGAGTCACTACCACCAGCAACAATAACTAGGCTACACGCAAAACCAGAAGAACACATCATCCAGTCATATTCAGTGCAGCGATTTTCCTCCCTGTCTCTTTTCCACCTGTGCTGCTCAGAAAACACCTTCTCTGCACATAATCAAAAGAAAATCTCAGAACAGTGTTCATCTCTTTCCTGCCTTTCTTGCATTTCTGCTGCACCCTGGCTATGTTTCATGTTTAATGCACTAAGTATAGGAGATGGATGCCACCCAGCTAATCGATCAGGAGCCACAAAACACAGGCAGCATCAGCATGAACCAGAGGGACACAGGTTTGTCTCAGGGGAAAACAGATCTGACCTTTTCATGCCCAGTGCTCTAATAGTTTATGACAGTGAGTTTGGGCTCATCCATGGATTTCACATGTAATGTTTGTGACTGCAGTGGTCCACCATTATAGAAAAAAAATTATTTTTTTAAGCTTGGCTGGATTTACTGGATAATGCAAGTCTGTATCTGCTTCTCAGCCAGTTACAAGTCATTACATGTATATTAGTGAGCGATAACATGGGAATTGGTTTCCTTGTGAGAAGGGTAGCTCCTAGTGGGGAAAATGAGGAAGGAAATGAAAAGTGATCCACAAGGTTGCAGCAGAGCATAGCCTTTCTTACTGCAGAGACTTGCAATCACATGGAGAAGTGGCAGCACAGAACAGGCAAACAAGGATATGGACATACCGAAATGAACCAGCGATTTAAGAGATTGAGACTAGAACACAACTGAAAGTAAATGTGATGGCGGTTTAAATGTTGACTGAGGCAGAGTGAAGATGGAAATCTAAATTGTAGCCAAGCCCCAAGGCAGTGCAAACATATTTGATGCTTTGCAAAGTGACTCTAAATCTCTCGTTGCAGTTTGATAAATCAACCTTTAGTCTGGAAGTGCAAAGTCAAGCAGAAAGGAAGGGGAAAATGGGAGATGGTGAGGGAGTCTTTTGGGACCAGGACCAGAATGAAATGAGGGATATTTGGATCCAGTCAGGAGCAGAAGGAGACTATTCTGCCCAAAAACATCAGAGCCTGCGCAGTCTGCTTTGTATTCCTGCCTGAGCATCTTAGGAATGAAAATCAGAAGCGATGAGAGGAGAAGGTAGGAGGAAACTGTCTAAGTGAGACAAAAGAGGACTATTGCTGCTTCGTCTTCTTGAACCTCGCTAACACCTCACTTCATTTCCTCTGACTTCTTTCTTTCTTCTAGAGGAACTTTTAGGGAGTGACTATTTTTCCTCTTTCAGGTCTCTCGGTTGCTTCACAGTTCAGCACCCTTTGTGATGCCAAAAATGAGTCTTAAGCCCAGAGATATCCGAAATATAAGCTAAACTATTCTCTCCCTAATATGAAATGCACTCCATCCTACACTCAGGAGTTCATAAGTGATTCAGCTCAACTTGCTCTAAACCTCTTTTAAGCACCTGGCTCTAAATGTTTAATAACCACAAAAACATGTCCACATAAAAAAAACACAACCTTGCGGGAAGGAGAATGGTGCAACATGATCTGCATCTCCTATGTTTAGACTGCCGCTGTCCCGTGCAAGGAGGAAGCAGATGTATTTGAATCTGACACCGTGTGCCCCATTTCTACTGAATATTAAAAGCAGAGCGTATGCATGCTGCTATTTCAGGTACAACAAAACACCAGGTGAGGTTCATTTGGATGTTAGCCCCCTTTGTTTCTCAAGAGGAGAATTCATTTGGCTTTGGAGATGCAGATGTTGTACTAGAAGGTACAGATGCACAGACAAAGTACAGTCCTGGTACACAAAATATACAGGTCAGTGGACTCATATGCAAACTTCTTTTTGTAGCAGGTCTTTTGTTTCTGCCTAAAAGAAAAAAAAATTAAGTGCCCATTGTTTACAATGTATGACAATGTAAAAATGATGTGACAATGTGAAAGCTGTCACAGGTAATGATGAACCTACAGATAATCATCACCCAAATCATCTGCAGCTCTCCTCAGCTTTTCAGAGCTTTATAGTGAGTTTCAGCTCATTGTTAAGCTGTCAGGCCCACAACTTTACCGTAGTAGTTAACTCTCACTGCTCTTATAGCATCGTTTTCTGTGGAAAAAAGCTCTAAAAACACACTGTCCACTACCTGCTCAGCATCAAACAGCAGACCGACACAGGTAGAAACTAGCTGGTGAGTATAGTGGAGTATTTAGCAGCTTGAGAGTCAAACATTTCCCTCAAGACCAAAAACAGAGTTAGAACAGAGTGAACATTCAACAGGTGGAGACAAACACAACTTCAAATGGATGATAATGTTGCTCCATAGTTACTGGAAGAAACTGTTTGTTAACAAGTTTTAAAAAGATGATATGCAAATATTGAAAAACTGTTCAGTATTTTGGGAAATTCACTTTCTTGCGAGAGTTAAAGAAAAGATTGGTACCACTCTCATGTCTGTATGCTGAACATGTGGCTTGAGCCCGCAGACAGTTAGCTTTGCTTAGGTTAGCATGCAGAAAGGACCCCAATTTAATAGAAAATAAAATGTTAATTAGTGAGCTTCAGAGCTGCTCTTAGGGGATTTTGTTACAGTGAGACAAAGCCATGCTGACAGTTTCCCCCTTTTTATAATACTGAACTAACTGGCTGCTGACTGTAGATTCATATTTGCTGTAGAGAATGCAAATTAACACATTTCCCAAAGTATCAAACTATTCCATTAACCTGAACGAAGCTCAATCATTGAACTCATTACTAAAACGTGACATATGTATATTGGTTAAAAGTCTAGGAGAGTAGTTATCTTGTAAAGCAGGTCTGAATCAGAAGGTTGATCCAGTGAATCGGTGTTTATTTGAGTTAATTACAGAGCTGAAAACTAAATTTACATGCACACACATACTCGCAGTCAACTTAAAAGATCCCACAGGCGGGTCTCATAAGTAAATTCAGCAAGAGTACACTGGGTAAATACAAATGATTAAGATGTCACCATCCTGGAAATACTGAGAGCAGGATTACTGTGGATGCTGTCAGTCATGTCTGTGCTGATTGCCACAGGCAGGGTGAGTAGTGGAGGGAGAGGAGGAATGAAACATTTATCATTATCTACTCAGCCTCACACTGGTGAAATATATAACATTTAACTATTGGCTATTTAACTTGGTGCAGTTCCACTTGAAATGTCAACAACGGAGAAGTTTTTAAAAGATCCAAAGAGGGCAAAAAGTGACCACTAATTACTGCAATAAAGTCGAGTTCTAAAGCCAAGCAACTGTGTTTTTTTGCCCACCAATTTTGAATATTTACCTAATTATCTCCTACATTTTCACAAATTGACCTGCACTGTACCAACTGTCAGCAAAGCAGAAAACAGATGCTGCCTTCAAGAACTGTGAAGAAGTGTTGTAATTACTAGTAGGGAACATTTTAACCACCTAATAAAGCGTCAAATAGCCAGCAAATGGAGAAGTTGAATTTTGCTTTTCTCCTTAAACCAAGATGTGCTAATCTCATTATTACATTTCAACAACCTTTTTTCTCCTGCCCCAGCACAAAGTCGCTCCGTAGCACTTGGTCTCTCAAATATCCAGCAGAGAGCTACTTTTGATTTAGAGTCCATTTTGTTATGTCTCGCTACAGAACACCTTAATACATGACAAGTTGTTTTTATGACTCGCAGGCTGGAGCTTTCAAGCAGCACATTAGGGAAGCAAGACTTTTGCAGCGGATCATTGTGGACCAACTAGAGCTCTGTGAGCGGGGGCAAAATCTAGACAATAATGAAGAATGAATACTGGCCCTCTTGGAGCCACTGCGTAATCACTTCAGGATCAAGTTGTACATGCTGCTATGGAGGAATTCTATTGTCATTTTCTGCTGTTTTTGGGAGTTCTAACCAACAGCTGCAGCCATCTCAGTAGTCAGACAGAAGTTGATCTTGATTATTTGTGTACTAACAGGAAAACTTTATCAGCTGACAGGAGGGTATTTGTAACCCTGCAGTGGACAGCAGCTTTTCCTAACCCTTTCCCTAACCTTAATGATGTACTTATTTTAACCCAAACCATGATCTCCGTGATCTTTGGTCATTACAAAGAAATTGCATGTAAAATGTGACTCCAAAGCAAATGCAACAATGTGCATGTTGATTTTCATGTATAATCATTTGAAATTTCCATTTCATCTCAGTCTCTTTGTGGGGATTTTTCCCTTCAGATACAGGTTTTTATTTCTCAGCTCAATGTATCTGGTAATACTGAATTCTGATCTCAAACCAGCACCCTTTTTTCACAAATTAAAAAACCTGTATCCCTCACAATGTGGATGAGTGTCATGGCTGATACCCAATACGCTCGATGACATAAATATCAGCACAGATCCAGCAGTTTGTTGTATCATCATTGTTTTAGCATTACATCTTTGACTACACCCACCCACTCCATGGGTGGAGGTAAAATCATTTACATACAGTGTCAACAAAACTCTTTTCATGAGGAATGTGAACTGCTCATATGAAGAAAACCTAATGTTTCAGGGGTTTTTTTTTCCTCAAATAAAGCTTTAGAAGTAATGTATCAAAAGCATGTAATGTTTGACCATTCCAGGTTTTATGGCAGACAAGTTGAACAAATAACTTAAATGATTTAACAGAGTGACCAGTAAGCTTTTAGAGGACATAAGGTCACAGATTTCTCAACAGTAACAGCTCAGCATCTATTTTCTTTTCAATCTTTCTCCGGAAAGGGTTGAAATTTAATAATTAGAGGAGCTTCCACTATTTAAGGCTTAAAACACTACTGCACTGACTTTGCTAGCATTATTTGATATCTCTCTCTTTCATATAATGAAAAAAACACTGACTGCTCATATTCAGTCCATTATTATGCACAGATATTTAAATTTGCCATGCACACTGTGGCATGAAACAAGGATCTTTGATAAATGCAATGTAATATTCAGTCTCTGAATCATTAATGACCTTGAGAGCATACTTCAGTGTGCTTACCACCGCAGCTGCGAGAGACTATATCGCCTCTTAAACCCCGGAGTAAAAGGGCCAAACCTTCACAAAGAGTTTGATTTCTGACTTGAAACCTCTGTTCACATTAGCAATCTTTTGCCAAGTGTGAGAAACCTGAGAAAATGCTACAAGACTCTTGGAGGAGCGTGAAGACAGAAGTCTCAGCCTGTTACTAAACTGTTTTCACAGAGCTGCTATATTTTACTGAAGCTGCACAATGCCCAAACACTGCACATACGGCTTGTCCCACTGTGCTAGCAAAGCACATATTTGTACATGTGAGCTCAAGCCCTGGTGCATTTACAGCTTGCTGTGACAAGGACACTGCATGAAGCGAGGTTAACATACAGAACAGCTTGCTGGGTTGGACGTGAAGTCTGCATTTCCCATCAGCCCTGTTTTACGCATCGAGGTTGCAGTCTCAGAATGTGTTAAGCCTGCATTTCATTGTACGGTTTTTGTTTATTATCTGATTTATTTCTAACATCAGGACAACTCTGGCAACGCTTATATTCCCAGCAGGGTCAATTACCGGAATGCCTCAAAACATGCAGCTCTCTGCTATAAAACATTGCATCACCAACAGCCAATCACGGAGCGGGCATTCGTGGGCTTTGTGCTGCACAGACCTAGGGAATAAGTGTACACAACATTGAGGTCCGCATACGATCGCACGCTGCTGTCAATAACTGTGGATTTAGTAAAATAAGCATTTCTATGAAAAAACTTTATTACTTGTCATATGATCCGCTTAAATAAACGAATAAAATGAAAGGATGTAATGTGGATAATTTGAAGTTGTCCGCAGGTTAGATAAATATCGGATGGTAACATGGGACGTGACCCGCATGTCCACCTGTCTGTTGCTCTCTCAGTATTGTCCTTGAAATGAAAGATGGTAAACAGACCAGAGGAGCTCAGCTGGTCTGAAAATAAAATCTATTATGCTATCTGGAAAAGCACGATCTGCCTCTTTCCATTAAATCTATCTCCACATAGCTTAGATTAGTTTGATATTACAGGACAATGATGGAAGAGTGAACTCCATCAATGTCAGAAACACAAAAATGACTGAATTCAAAGTTTACAAAGGTTTATCTTCCCACATCCACACGCCACGACATATCCAATAGCTGCACTGAGTGTGTGCCTCATTGTTCGCACTAATGCCAAGACAACATCCCCTACATTTTCTTAATCGACTGTAAGGCAAGAAATGCAGTCGGCTTCAGTGGAAGAGGTTGTCAAGACCAGTCTTAGTCCAAATGGTTCTGGACCAAATATATCAGTTATTCTGTACAGCCTTCGCCACGCTCATGTCTTCGCTGTATTTCCTTTTCACACAGTATAACATCACTAAAAGTGCAGTAGCTATAGCAGCATCTCACCCACTGCAGGCCCCTCAGCAGACACGCTTCTGGCTTTGCCTCACCAATATCAGCAGATAGACAGACATGTGCGCTGACATAAACCTCAGCTGAGTATATACTAGGTATAACATGGAGGCATAAAGGTACCAGGATTCGCTGCCTCTGCACAATGGCAATACCACGATATGCATTAGCTTTCCAGGGCTAATACTGCTTAGTTCCTACTCTGCTTAATCTATTCTTTACGGTTAAGCCTGCAGTGTGAACTGGCACAACTCTGTAATGGGCTTATAAAGATGTGTCTATTTGCTGTACTTAAACTGTGACTACAGAATGCAAATGCCATACTTCTACAGGCCAGCTTGGCAAAGATAAGCCTAATCTGCAAATTGTTAATCCTAGTTAGCAGTAGTCTTTGGCTGCATTGTTAACCATCTTGAATCTGCCACCAACAGCAAATGGCAACCCTGGATAATGCGGTCTAAACATGGAAATCTTTGTTCAGGAGAATTTTTAAAACTGTCTTGCTTCTAGAGGAAAGAAACTCGCTGCTCTAACATTCAGCCAACTCTATTTTCTGTTTTTAAATAAAAGACACCTGCGGGTCAGCATTCAGCTTAATCCATGTCAGTCCCTCTAAAATAGACACTGACTACAGACGGACCCAAGGACAAGCTTTACAGCCATAAAATAAAATAAAAATTCAATATACACAGACCTCTGCTGGTGTAAAGGTCCTAAGTCACTGCAGCTTTTAGTCTGCCTCAATTGTTTCCAAACTGATTTCTCTGTGTTTAAAGAGACATAAGAGCATCTGACAATTTGAATTCAAACATCAACTAGAGAAATGAGAACTTCCAAAGGTCACTCATTAATAGCAGCCAAAACTGACCTGACACGCTGAAGGCATCGGTATTCTACACCAAACGCATAAGCTCGCAAGCAAACAAGTTTAAAGAGCTGTTTATATCTCCACTGTTGAGCCCTGCAATCATTCCATAAATGACCTTATTTAGACTCTCAACACTGTTAAAGAGAATTATGTTCTCCTCCGCCAGACATCAGCACGCAACTCACCTTGTCCATCTACGAGCCAACCCTTTTTGTCTTTGTTCTTTCAACTCCTTTCATTCTCTCCCAGTCTTGCTATCTCTGCTTCCTGCCTTGCCTCTCTCCCACAAGCTACCAGACTGTCCCTGGGTGACAAGGCAAGCAGGCTGAAGAGGAGGAGGAGGAAAAGGAGGGAGGAAAAGGTGAGGGAGAATGAGGAGTTGGAGAGGAAAGAGGTGGATGAATTCCTGAGTCATGGTGCCACTTTCTCTGTGAAAAAGTGAGCATCTATCCTCCACCCTCTTCATACCTTTTGCATCTTTGACACTTTCCTGTTGACTTGTCAGAGAAGCCTGTCAACCCATGACTGCTTCCAACATGCCTCATATAATTCTCACCCTTTTCTTACTGTAAATTTCATACCTCCTTCCTTTTCATTTGTCTCACAGATCACACTCTCTCCCTTAGAACAGGTGTCACACACTCTATATACACAGTACTGTAAGCAGAAATACAGCTAATAATATACACATGTAGACATTTATATATCCGTCTCTCATCAGGAATCAGAGACTAAACCTTCAGTGCATTTTCAAGCACAGAATTTTCAAAGCAAAGCAAAGCTTATGGCTGGATTTTTTCAAAGGGACTGTAAAAGAGAGTCAAATAGGAGAGATTAAAAAGAGAGAAAGGGATTGGAAAAAAGAAAAAATAGAAAGATGAAGGCCCAGGGAATAGAGAGCATCACAGGAAAGGAGTTGACCCACCTGGCCATCCATTTGCGATACCATCCCCTATCTACCCAGGCAATCTGCCTAGTCCCTCTACATCATTTCACAAATACATTCTTTTATTTGTCTTATTCATCTTTACCCATCTTATTGTCTCTCTCTCTCTCTCACACACACACACACACACACCCTCAGAGTTTACTCCCAGAGGTCGTCCATATAAGCACACAGCGGCAACTGCAACATGCAATCACATACTTTCACACTTTGCACTCAGCTACACACATGACAAAATCTCTCTTTACTAGTCACCTCTCTCTCTCTCTCTCCTCTCTCTCTTACACACAAACACACACGGGCTCACACCCACCAGCACCACCTGCTTCACTGATGGTACTGCTCTACACCAGCCCTCCCATTCTTGCTGCTCACACATGGTGCCTCCACCTCCAGTGTTTCCAGCAATTCCACACCTCATCCTTGCTTTCAACATCCCCACAAGCGTCTCCCCTGACCCCCCCTCCACCCCACCCCCTCCACCCCACCCCCACCCCTGGGCATCTCATCATTAACCTACTACCTATTAACTGATGCTACCTTACAGCATCGCTCTCCTCAAGCGTTTGCTGCCTCCACGAGCCCCTCAGCCCAACCCCCATCCTGCGCCTCTCGCCAGAGGTGACAGAGGACAAGCCAGCTGGTTGGGCAGCACAACACGCAGAATCAGAAAATACCTGCTAAGCACAAGTATGCATGGAGATAAGGTTGATATGCCTTTGGGATGGTGCATGCCCATGCTGCGACACGACCGCTGCAGCCGCTGAAAGTGATCGCGTTTCCTGTTCCTCCTCTTTCTTCCTCCTTTCTCCCCTCCTCCCCGCCTCCCGTCCTCCGCCGCTCTTCACAGCGCTGGGTCCTCCTTCCTTGTGCCGGTCCCCGCGTCCTATTCGCTCCTCTCCTTCTACCGTCCTCCTTCCCTTTGACTCGCTCTCACTCTGGCTTTCTCTTCCCTCCGCTGGAACCTCCTTCGCGAGATGGCTGTGGTCCAGCAGCGGCGCTCCTGACAGCACTGCGCGTGTGTGACTGCGAGCACGTGTGTGTGTGTATGTGTACATGTGTGTGTGTAAGGGAGAGGTTGGGTGAGGGAGCCTGAGTGTGTGCGTGTGAGAGAGAGAGAGCGTACTCTTCAACAGTACGAGCGTTGAGAGACTGTGCATGCCGGTGCAAGGATGCTCAGCACACAGCTAAGAATGAAGCACAAATTTTGCCCATGATAAATTCACACTCCCTCACCCACTCTCTCTCACTTGCTCTCTCCATGCCTTATTTCCTCCCCATTACACATTATACTCTCTCTCTTAAAGACACAGGCGGCACGCTGCATTGCTACACGCCTAGGGCACATCTCATGATATGGTAATAAAGGGGAGTCCAGGGACACAGTCCTGTGTGGGGCTCAGCAGCTGAGCCAGCAGGGTGTGTGTGTGTGGAGGCGGGGGGTAGAGAAATGCTTGAAGCATCTACTGTACCAGGAATGGGGGAGGATGGGGTGGAGGGTGGGTGCTGGTGATGCGAGTAACAGAGTGGAAGGGAGAGACGAGAGTGAACACTTGAAA
Source organism: Lates japonicus (assembly GCA_033238685.1). NCBI lineage: Eukaryota > Metazoa > Chordata > Actinopteri > Centropomidae > Lates > Lates japonicus. Next base: position 5,183,727 of record BRZM01000007.1, read on the forward strand.
TATCCCCTAGTGACAACAGCAGCTAATGATGAAGCCGTGTTGGGCCCGAGGCGAGGTTGTAGCGGATTGGCATGGCAACCGCAGCGCAGAGGAAGGTGAGAGTGACGGGAAGGACGCCACAGGAGGGCAACCTCAGCATCACTGTGGCCTGTGGCTCTTCCCTGCTGAGTGTTTGTTCACAAGCATAAATTACTACTCGTTTGAACCCTGGCAACTATCAACTCCGGTGACCGACAATCACAGTGGAGAAGTAGGGCAGAGTCAAGCGTTACATCGGCTATTCAAGAACACCTATGAAAACACAGTGAGGGAAGATCCGTACTGAAATCAATCATTTATAATACTGTATCTGATAGTGGACAAATGACAAAAAATGAGCCATAAGTGGCTGAGAAAAGCAAATAGATGGAGTGAAATCAAGAACAAAGAGAGAGGTCAAAGAAAACTGTCAGGTGCTGTGGATCAGAGAGATTCAGAGTCAAACTGTCAAACAGTGAGGCTATTCTTTGCCATAGTAGCTAATGGTTGCTGATGAATTAAGTAAGAGCAGAAGAGAGAGGGAGACAAGTAAAATGCCAGGAGATGGAGAGATGAAAGAGGATGGAGGGCCTCTCCACGATGTGAGTGATGAATAATGTATGGTCGGGCAGCTCGTGACTTACGCAGCACACTGGCCTGTCGGTCATGTACGGCTGGTTCACGGTTTCGGGGAGAGGATACATCAGCCTGGCAGCTGGCGCCTGTCCAGCTGAGGTAAAAACCGAGCTGACAAATCCCTGCAACAGCACAAATTCATTTTTGAAGTTAAGGTGAGGGAAGTTTACAAGACTCCTTCCATGAAGTCAGTGTCTACTTCAGACCGCACGAACAAACATGCTTGGTGATCAAATGTTATCACATTCAGCAAATCCAGTGTGCCACTGCACAAAAACATGACCTCATGCACCATAACAACAATGGGTTCTCATTTATTGTCAATAATAAGTACACAGATGTCATTATGCAAAAGTTAATTACTGTTCAGAGGCATGAGATTTGATTTAAATGTAATTCAGAGAAATCATACATGCATAAAATGTAAATGAGTATCATTAATGCGCATATATGCAGAGGAACAAGGACGCACTAATGTACAATGTGTTTAACTACATAGTGAAAGACCTAAATTAAAGCCATGCTGTTCTGACTACTGCTGGTGCTGGATGGGAGAATTATGTTGCCCAGTAGGGGTTCGTTACTATTTATAGCAAATGATCCCATATCAAGATTGGAACACTTTTGAGATCAAATTAGTTTTAAAGTGGCAACAAGTGCGATATTACTTCCCCTAAACCTGGGATTACATCACAGGTGCAGCTTATACGCTCTACAGCACCACACTACTTATAAGTAATAGTTTTGCAGGTATTAGGTATTTGATTTTGGATTTATCCCACATCTAAAATTAAATTCATTACTTGTATCATCCTAGACCAGCACTCCGGTGGTGTGTTTAGGTGATCCTGGTTGGCTAAAAGAAAAATAAATTTCATTTATCTATAATATGATGAACAAATTGTATCGAGATTATATTATTTACATCCTGTTGTGGCTTTTTCAATGTGATATACATCTCACACCAAGCATGTGCACTTGACAGGCAATATATATGCCCTTTTTTTATTTATTACTCCTTATATACCACTGCTGCGTGGCTATATTTCATTTTGTATCCCTGTGTACAGCAAGTAAACAAACCAGTAGGTAGGTTTAATAGATTATCAGTCAAAGGACGCTGTCATTGCCATATAGAGATAATTGCTATGATTTGTGAAACTGCTTACCACAGTACTGATACATTGTTTAAGAAAACAATAGTGGAGATCAGGAAGGGCTAATGGTATGTTTTGCCTGCGGGTTTGTTTTCCTGAGAAGGAAGCTGCTCATTACAGAAGTGCAACTTGCTGAGTAAGTTTTCTGAGTAAGCTTTTGTGGAACTGATGAGCATTCTTCGCCACCGTTTTCTAATAAAATGACATCTGCTGCTTTATTGTTGGCTCTGAAGCTGACCATATTGCAGAGTGAATTATCAGGGTGCTCGTTCTAAAAACGATCTGGCTTTTTAAAATATCATTTTGCAGGATTTAAAGTCATGGTCTTGGAAGAAATTTCTGGTTGTCCCTAAGGAGTTAAAGGAACCCAGTTTGTCCTGGTTGTCCTCCTTCCTTCTCTCCATCTCAGATGTGCGAGCTCATCGACCCAGAAACCCTTCAGCACATTCTGTGGCACAATAGATCTGCCCTCGCTTCAGTGGAAACTGGCCATCTGAGGTTATTAGGGGTGGGGGGGCTGGGGAGTAATGTCAATGACAGCGTGACTTTGATGCAGGGAGACACGAAACCCTGGCCGGGCAGGAGCAGAGGTGTTCGTACTGTATGTCAGGTAACTGTCATGACAAATCAATCATCTCTCAACCTTCCCTTCACAGCCAGCATGAACATGCTGGACATGCATGCACTAATGCACACAGTTGCATATGTCTTGCTGTAACCTTCAGAGCACTACCCAATGACACAGCTCAGTCAGAGTAGTGCAGTGTAGGATGCTCTGAATACAGGGAGAAGCAGTAAGAGTAAAAGTATGGGCCTAAATGTCCATTATGATTGATATCACTCCTCTTTATGTCCGCTAAGCCTGCATGACACAGTGAACCAAGACTGTTCCAGTTACCTGACAAGCATTTAATCATTTCACCATTTTAAACTTTGCAAAAATCCAGCACTATCACTGCCGCTAATGCACTTATGACCCTGCTTCTAGTGGAAAGAATAGAGAAAAATGTTTACCGGAGCCACCGAGCCACTTTCAGTCCGCCAACTCACAAAGAACAATAATAACCGTCTGCCAAAAACCGGATTAGATACAGAGTCTGACACCAGCTATTGTGCGGAATCTACTGTGTGTGGGCCAGAGTCTGCTGTGTGGCCATTTCTTTGAAGGCACCTCTTACCAAGAGGGAAACACACTACGAGCTTCTTTTACTGTACGTGAGTAGTGGTTATCAGCTACCCATTGCTGGCTACAACACCAGCTATGTAGCACATCATTTGAAAATGTGTTGATAACCCGCAGATGAACATGAGAACACAGATATAAGCTTAAGATATAAGTGGTGACAGTGCTGGATTTTTGCAAACCTAGCACAGAATGCAGCTGTAGTATAGAAACTATAGACTCAGCTGTGTGTAAGACAACAAACATGTTTACATCTTTAAAGCAAATATATGTAATTACTTTACCCTACGTTTGCAGTGACTTTTTGAGCAACCAAAACAAAACAAATGCAACAAGCTATAAGGAAATATGCTGCAATTAAACCTATAAACAGTGAATGAAATGTAACTAAGTAGATTTACACAAGTGTTGTACTTACTACAGATCTGAGGCTGTTCTGATTGACTGCCTATTCTGTAAACACACTTGGCTGTTTATGTTAAGTCTGTATTACTGGATGGAATTCACATCATCAGAGGAAAACAATGTCCCCTGCTTTGCTCTTTACTTTACATCCATCTAGGTACAAGTTGCAGATTAAAATGAAATCAAAATATATGATTCGTTTATATAATATGGTCCTTCAGTAGTCAAAATTAGCTCCACCTTAACCAGCTACAACATTAAAATGCTGCTTACAATTGTATGCATCCAATAACGTAATGCATATCACTGACAAGGCCATTTGGCTGCACAGTGAACTCTTTGAATAATTAAAAGTAGAAGTTGCTGACCAGTCTTGTACTTCTGCTTAAGTAAGTTTTTGAATGCAGGAGTTTTACTTGTAGTTGAGTGTTTTCCTGCTGCAGCACTGTTTGGATCTGAATTCTTCTTCTTCCTCTATGCACTGCTCGATTTTCTGATTATTCGCGATGTTTATTTGAACGATCGATTATCAGTTCTAAAAAATCCCAAGATCGATCTTGGCATTTGCAGTAGACACTTGATTATTACCTTACGTCGTGAGTATTTCGCCATTTGGCTTGAAGGAGCGTTTGAGGCCGACGGGTGACACGTGGAAGAACCCAGACACTGACCTGGGAAGCGAAGCATCTCGGAGACGCGTTCATTTCCTCTGTAAAAATCCAATTCTGACACAGGTGTTTGTCTGACCGCATCAGTTCAAAAGGTGCGCTTGATATATGTCGCAGCGTGTACCGACTGTCACGTCAAATAAAGATAAACACAGAAAACGTAATGTAATTCTGCTGCAGTAAAAAATATTTGCAGCCAAATATACGAAGTACTGAAAGTAACAGTTCTCACTATGCAGAATTATGTAGAATGTTATATAATATATATTATTGGATTTAAGCATCACTTTACTGTTGCAGTTGGTAAAGGTGGGGGCAACTACTGCACAGGCTGAATGTGATATAATATTAGATAATAATTTAGTGGTTGATTTTATTTTGTATTAATAATTTAAATGTAAATGATAAAGTGAAAAACAGTTTTTTCCTTGAAAATGTAGTGGAGTAAAGTAACATTGAATGGAATTACTCAAGTAAAGTACAGAGACCTCAAAACTGTTTTTAACTACAGTACAAACTATTTTTGGGTTCAGAGTCTTGCCCAAGGACACATTGACATGAAAACAGAAGGAGCCAGAGATCGAACCACCAACCTAACGATTAATGGGCTCCTCTCCCAAGTCAAATCAATATGATTGTTCAAACTTCAACAAAAGAATGAAGAGAAAGAAATAAGTAAAATGGAATTAACATGAATCCAAACCAGAGACTGGTTACCAAATAATGAGGATTCCATCTATTGGCAAAGCTTTGTTCATGTTAAATGATGCAACTTATTCTTTTTTCATGCACAGCAGACATCTCTCTTCAACTACAAGACCACAGATGCAGCAGTATTATGAAATCAAAGAGTTCTTGGCCTCGGCATTAGTCTGCTGCCAATCAACTGGACAAATCCTGTGTTTCCATGGCGATGTGAGAGGCTAGAGAGGACATGTCTTTATAAAAAAAAGGCGTAGTTGGTGGTGAACTCTGTTTCCTTTTGGCGTGTGTGGGTGGATGGTCAGAATTTAAAATAACACCCCAGCCACGGGCACACTGCTGAGCACCTTCTGTGACTCCTGCACGCCAAGAAATGCAAGTGTCCATTTACATATACATGGTATAAGCAAGTAGACAGATAATTATTGCAGTGGAATATTTAACTGTGGTGTCAAAAGACTTAATCACTGCAGTACACAGGACTGTATTCCTGTATTAACACACATAAAATGCACATGTTGTTGTTGATGTGCTACAGTTCTTTTTTGTTTATTGATACTTGGTATTCCCTGCAGGAAAAAAGGTAAAACCATTGAGATACTGAATGTATACTATGTGACAATGGCTTCCTACCCTTTACCGATTGATACAGCAGGTCAATTGAAAACAATGGAGTGCCTCAACTCCTCTGGGATGGAGGTCATCAGTGGTGGAAGAAGTATTCAGATCCTTTACTTTAGTCAGCGAGAACATTACAGGATTACTCAATGACATGTGAAAGTTCTTCATTATTTATTTATTTATTTTTATAAAAGTACATAAGTATTAACGGTAAAATGTATTTGAATTATTTAAAGAAAGTATTATAGTACATAACATTCTTATTTTGTTAGTATTTATACAACAATGTGGCAGCATTTTACTGTTGTAGCAGGTCAGGGTGGAGCTAGTTGTAACTACTTTATAAACAGTTTGGTGGTTTAATCCAGTTTAAGGGTTAGGGCCCTCCAAAGGGTCATGATAAATCTGGTGGGCAGTAAGATTATAAATAATGGGGTACGAAAAAGGAAAGAAGAAAGTTATGCTACACTCCTTTGCATTCTTTTTACTTTTTTCTTCGTTAACTTTTCTCAAGTCTTTGCTTTTGTGAAACAACAGAGAGTTTTATGTCTTTGAGCCTTCAATGAAACCATCTCAGAAAACTAAATTCAAAGAGTACTCCACCAGTTAAGTATTCCTCAGCAGTTAAAATAAAATGATCACAATTGATGCAGCAGTACCGGGGATATCGTCTTTTTTATTCCATGCGTTCTTCTTCTTTGTCTACATTAACCACAGTGCAGCTGGACTGGCAAATGTTTGGCTGGAGATTCATTAGGAGGTCATGGAGAAGTAAGAATGTTTGCACAAAGAGGGATGCTGAAAAGTCCACATCATGTTGGGGTGAACAAAGAGTTAATGTGCTGTGAACACATCAAGGTGAGATTTAGTGGATCCACAGAGAACACCTGCCAAAAGGTCAAGAGCAGCACAGTGTGGAGGGAGAGTGTGATTCTACATATCTTACCATAATCATTTCAGGTCATTTCAGCTTTATTTGATAGTCAGGGTGAGTGTGAGACTGAGGCAGACTGTGACAGGAAAGATGGGATGTACTTGAGTGCTGGATTGCTAATTTGCATTGAACCACTGGAAAGGATTCAGACCTGCAGAGCTGTAAGAGGAAGATAATCACCTGACCTCAAGCTAAATTACAAAGCAGGATCTTTCAAAATAAAGATATTACCAGATTACTTCACTGGGCATCTGCAGCATGTGCTCTCTGAGCTAAATGAAAACCTGTATCACAGTCAGTGTCTAGTTTCCTGCTCTCCACTCTCCATGTCGACTCAGTCGCTCTCTATAAATACATAAGGTGCTGTTTCCAAGGTAACAACTCTATAGAGAATTGGCCACCTGAAATCTAGATGGAGTGGGAAAGGAGGGTGAACGGTGGTCTGCATGGCTCTCTGATTGTCAGGAAAATACCCTCATCTTCGCTGTGGCCCCTGGGACCATCAGTCTTCATTAGCTCAGGATGTCATTCTAAAGTTCTGCCTCAGGCCCGTGACAGAGAGGCATGTCTAAAAATGATCCCTGTTATTGTCAGGATATGTGTTTGCTGTCTGATCTGGAGCTGGGTGCATCATCTGTATATCAATCTTGTCTTAACTGTCTGATAGTGCACTTTGAAGCTGTGGAGACTCACTTAACAGCATCTCCTGACACGTTGTCAAACTGCATATTATATCCAACTCATCAGTGTGATTATTACAGATTACAATGCTGTACTCAAGTACAATTCTGAGTTACTTGTACTGTACTTGAGTATTTAAATGTTATGCTAATTTACACTTTTACTCCACAACATTTCAGAGGGAAATATTGCACTTTTTACTACAATACATTTATGTGGTACCTGTAGTTACATTGCAGATAAAGATTTTAATGAGCATATAAAATACAGTGCATTGTTACACAGTAAATTAAACCATCCTGTTGTATAAAGATATGTGTACAATTAGCTCTATATGGGTATGACATTAAAATTTAGTTTGCACATTACTGCATCGATAAATATAATGATAATCTAATATATAATAATGTACAACGGAGCTCATTTTGCTGCACATCGAGTACCTCTACTTTTATACCTCAAGCACATTTTCTTGATAATACTTACTTTTATCTGAGTAAGACTTTGAATGCAAGAATAACAGAGCATTTTTAAATTGTGGTATTGTTACTGTCACCTAAGTAAAAGATCCTAATACTTCTACTAATTGACATATGATATCAGTAACATTTTAAGAGGCAATAACTGTATATGACGTGTATATAATACAACAGTGGTATATAATCAGAGCTGTTCATAGAGAAGTTCATACCAGCATCAAGGAAAACATAAACACTTCCTGTGAAAACTTTCTTTCATTTGATTGCTTTATTATGAAGGTCTTATATTAGTATGATGAGTGTATTTACTATCACGAGTGTTCGCTGCCCTCCAGTCGTCACAGTTAGGAACTGCAAGACTAAATTAAATTCTAATCTAATAAACAGCTTCAATATTAGTATAATCATCATTAATCTTAATATGTGCAAGTCATTATTAGTGCAATCATTCATAATTAACTGTAGTGACATTAGCACTGTTAATAATTGTTATAATGACATTTTGCTGGTGTGGAGAGATCAGACTAATCTGCAAGACATGTTCCAGCCAGCATCAAGGCCTCTGGTGAATATCTAAAAATATTATAAGACTCATTGTAAGTGATGAATTGTTAACAAGTGGACACAGTTCAAATCATGCACAGCCAAATATCACAAATGTGCTATGATCTACACTGTCTATCCTTAGACCCTCGATTTGGGTAAGGAAAAACCCTTTACTTGAGACAGACATGATGATGTGTTGTGTACAGAATAGACCAACACAGCAGAATTGTACTATGGAAAATCAGGACACCATAAATGGATATAGACATGCATGTTCACATACACAGCTATCAAACAATACAAGCTCCTGCACCACGTACTGCAGTCCTATAAACAGATCTGGAATAAACACTATCTTTGTGAATCTTCTGTTTATCTCCTCTGAAATACTGACCAGAGTATTTAGGTCTGTTTGTATTTAAAATCATATGTGTTTGCTGCCCTCCAGTGGTCACATGCGGGAACTGTAAGATATATTAAAGTCATTTAGTTGATTAATTCACTTAATTTCTGACTACCACAGGGATCAATATTAATTTTAATAAGTTTTCTGGTGTGGAGATCACTCTGCCTCCTAAAGATGTTCATACCAGTGTAAAAGAGGGCATAGTGGTATGCAGGCAACACTTAGCACTTAGCCATTAAGGGCTGTAACTAATGATTATTGTCATTATCAATTAAGTGGCAGATTAATTGATGATGAAAATAAGTAAATTAATAAATAAATCACTGAAAAAATTAGTCTTGTCTTGCCTATAAATGTCAGAAAATGATGAAAATTGCCTATCACAAGAGCCAAATGTGACATCTAAAAAATGAGATTTTGTCTGAACTATTGTCAAAAACCCAAAGACATTCAATTTACAGTGATATAAAACAGAGAAAAGCACCAATTTATCACACTGGAGAAGCTGGAACCAGAGAATATTTGGCATTCTGTGCATGTGCCCTCATTGGAAAGAAACTGGTTGGACACATTCCATCCTTCTTCTTTTTGTATATTCACTGTAAAGGCAGGAAAATAAGATCCGAAAGAAATCTTGCATTCTTGACAGCTGTCAAGTCTTTGATAAGGTCGAAAACATAAAATACATGTGAATCTCTGACAGGATATGGCTGATACGATCAGGAAACATGTTAACAGGTTAACAGGTTTAAAACATTTGATTATAGTCATCACTGTGATGGACACATTTCTCATATGAACACCTTAAAATCCAATTTTAAGTAATTCCAATGAGGAGGCCGGTAAAGCAGATGTACAATAGAGATCTCTTTATTATAGTGCATTTATCAGATGTTACAAGATGAGTTTAAAAAAAGCATAAAAGGTACTTTTGTACGTGCATATGTAAGAAATACATATGCACATACCTTGTCATTTTGTACAGAAACAATCCTGAAAATTAAAGCTTCACATCTGAACAAAGAGTAGGTGGGATGATGTCAAGTTAAAATACATTTTCTTACAGAATATTATATACATTTGTATTTCTTGCTGTATGCCAGATTATGTAACGCATCTATGAACTCTATGCGTGTTTAGGAAATACCATAACGTAAAGACAAAGAAGGACAAAAAGATTAGTTGTTCAGACTCAAACTCTCAGAGAAAACATCTATAATGTCCAGTCATAGAAAAAAACAAAGGGGAAATGAATTTCCCTTTAGAGGTCAGTGTGATATTATGACCTTAAAGTCATCTTTACTCAGTCAAGGGTGTGCGATTGTTTTGTTATTAACTGCAAGAGCAATTGGGATCAAACTCTTCTATTACTGGCTGGACTGGTGAAACATTCGCACTTGCACATTTTAACTGTCTGCTGGTGTAGAGGAATGGGAAGGATTATTATCTATGGGATCATTGCAAAGGCTGATGGATAAACCGCTGTGGTCGCACAGGCCTGTGTGGTGCAAGCTGATGAGGTTGTGCAAACAGCATCAGAGTGGCATGATGTAAATAACAACCTGGGGGAAGCACCCCTGGATACATGCAGGGAAAACACCATACAGCCTGAAAGCATTGAGGAGGCATTTACAGTGCTGATTCAAACAGTGGACCAGAGCAATTGTACCGTCTATCACAGCGCTGACAAGGTGGTTGAGAGGAGCATGTGCGCCCTTTGGAAAACACGGGAGAAGGCGACTTCATGCTCTACAGGACTAATCCAAAACTGAGCCAAAACACAATGAGCTGTTCCTGAATCCAACCAATTGGTCCCGAGAGCATTTTTCACTCAAAAAGGCTGCACACCTGGCACGTCAGCTCACGCTAAACTGAACCAGGTCACGCGTGCATCAACAGTAACATAAAAAAGAAAACAATAAAATAAAATAAGAGAACAGACCCTAACCCAAAAAACTACATACAAGAGAAAATAAGACTACCAGTAAATAAAAAGCCAGTGGGAGCAACTCAAAAAAAAGAAAGAAAAAAAAAAGGCCTCATTGTTCCAATGGACTGGATGTAGCTGAAACCCACACAGCACCCAGAGGATACACACATCCACCAATGCCGCTGTAGCTACACTCAACACACCTCCACATATGTAAATACGTGCTGGAAATGTTTATTGCCTTTTCTAGGATCTTTTTGGATTTGGACAAATGGACAAATTGAAATGAAACCATAAGAGAATCAATGAGGATCCAGTGTTAGCTACAACAGTTAAAACTTAAATCTGCAAAAACGAATCATTTTCAAAATACTGTGAACTGATCTTGGATTAGTTTTATTTTAGGAGAGGTAACACAGGTTACACTGTGGTATATGGTGTGTCTGCGCAGGGTGAATAAACAATTATCATAAAGGCCTTAACGCCACACCGGACTCAACATCCCATCATGTCTTCCATTCCTTTTCTTTGTGGAAACCTGTACCTTTGGATGTGCTGACACTGGGGGGGGTTTCAAGAGTTAACTGCGTTCAAGGCACAGCACGGCTGCTCCCACTTGGCTCACACATACAAAACATGCGTTCATTCATCCGAAAATACTCATCCAAACACACCCATACAGTACACAGATGCAGGGGAGCACTGGCCAAAGGTCCAACTCTTCAGAGGAAAGAGAGGGGAAAAAAAGAGAGGAGAGCGTGAGACCAAAACCAGTGCAGTCTCCCATTACACTGCAGACAGAGATGACAGACGGGACGGGACGGGGGGGGGGGGCGTGTTATGGATCATTTCGCATTTTTCAGTTGGGTTGAAAGCCAGTCCAGACCCTCATAGAGACCATCTCCACTAGTGGCACATGTGGCCTGGATGTACCAGTTGCGGTGGCGCAGGGAGTGCAGGCCCAGCTTGTCCGTGATCTCAGCTGCATTCATGGCATTAGGCAGGTCCTGAAAGCAGAGAACACAACAGTAAATAAGCAAGAAGAGAAAAAGCAACTTACATTCCCTGTTACGGTTTACCCAGATATTTTTTGAGGCCACTTGAGGTGGGTGTGTTGGTAAGCCTCCCAGCATGATACTGGGACACTTGACTCATGGATTAAAGTTATGTTATGTGTCTTCCTGCACTGTTCCTGTTGCTGCTGGTGTACTTTACTCTACACTGTACTCAACCATGTTTCCAGTTTCCACTCTTCCACAGTTGTTACACAACCAGATATTATGAGTAAATGTAATTAGACTTGAGTGATGTTGCATGCACTATTAAGCCGATTTAATTTACTTTTAGTGTCTAAACTTTTTCCAAATTAAAATTAATTAATTGTCCCAACCCACATAAATTTAATCTGAGTTTATGATGCAAGTATAGCCTCATAAATTTCAGCACCCAAATGACAAATCACAATAATTATATGATTGTTAAATGACAGAAGTTTTTATTGAGTTTTTTGGGTTGGTTCATATTTTATCATATTGTGTGTTTTATCATAAGTAGATATTCAACTATTTTGAAAAGTAAGTTCCAACAGATTGTAAGGGTTTCTCAATAAGCTGCATGTTCTCATGTACAATTTAATATACTTATGAGAAGTAATCTGTATCTACGAATAGGTTCCTATATGGGGGTTTTCTTTGATCATAGCCACAAATGGTAGTGGGTCAATCCCCTGTTCAGTAAATTCACTGGTTCACTTGATGGATGCCAAGTTCTCCCACTAATGGTGATGCTTGTTTTTTGTTTGTCGTTTTTTTAAGGACAGTGACACAAACTCACCTGTTTGTTGGCAAACACAAGCAGCACGGCATCCCTCAGCTCGTCCTCAGCCAGCATTCGCATCAGCTCCTCCTTCGCCTCGTTGATTCGTTCCCTGTCGTTACTGTCCACTACGAAGATAAGGCCTAAAAATGGAAAAAGGTGAGGTTTGTATGAAGGAGGTGGATAAAGGTCTTAATGTGTAATGAAGGATTCAACCAACAACAGGCTAATGTTTGGTGAAACAGACTCTGAGAGATGTGGAAACATCAGGAAGCCTCTTTACCCTGTGTGTTTTGGAAGTAGTGCCTCCAGAGTGGCCTGATCTTGTCCTGACCGCCGACATCCCACACTGTGAAACTGATGTTCTTGAATTCTACTGTCTCAACATTAAAACCTGCAGACAAAGGGGGGAAACAAAAAGACAGACAAAAGTTAGAAATGTCTTGAGTTTTCACACTGCATGGTCTTCTCATCAACACCAAGGTACCAGTCACTGTAAGGGTTAAGCTCACGTAGATGCAGGAGAGGACTCACCAATGGTAGGGATTGTGGTAACAATTTCTCCCAGTTTGAGCTTGTACAGGATGGTGGTCTTTCCAGCCGCATCCAGTCCTACCATCAGGATCCTCATCTCTTTCTTGCCAAAAAATCCTTTGAACAGGGTTGCAAAATTCCCCATCTTGGCACACCTGCAGAATGACAAAGGACAATGAGTGGTCACGTGTTTAAAAATGTGCAACCATGATGGAAACAATGCCAGAGAGATTATTAAAGCATTAATATTTCACCTCTAGAAGCTGACCTGGCAGTGTTGCTACAGACAGAACACCACCTCCTATGGCCTATAAGGCCCATCAACACTGAATACAAATGTATATGTGCATTTTAATTTAAAAAGCTCTTCTGCTATTTCTCAAGTTACTCTTAACCCCTCTTATGAAAAAAATACACCCAGAAAAAGTTTGAGCACACAGCTGCAGAGAATGCTACTTCCAGGCAAAACAAACTAAAAAGGCCACTAACAGATGGTAAAAAGCAGGTGTCTGTAAGTGCTGAGGTAAACAAGATAAACCATTATCCTTATTAATCTGCTACCAGTGATGTTTGTCTTTATGTGAAAGTAGAGGTGAGAGCGAAAGCTCTTCATTTCGCTTAATTTTGTCGAGCTACTGCGACCTGCATGGCTAATTATACCGCACTGCCTCAGGTGAACACATGTACAACCTGCTTTTGACCCTGTTTATGTGAGACGGTTGTCACATGACATCCCCACACTCCAGCCTGTGGTGCTAATTTCTCAAACATAACTGAAATACCACAAAACAGCATACAAGTACATGTAATTATATCACATAAATTAAACACTTAGTATAGTTTCAATTCAGATTTTCTTTCATGTGTGTGCTCACTCTTTACCTGTCTTTCTAGTTGTTGTCAGTAACACAGAAAAGCAGTCATTCAAATGTCAATATCTTTAAATGAACTCCCCATTTATGATAGACATTGCAGTCAGACAGGAGGTCAGGATCCTAGGCTGGATGACACATAAACCTGTTTATAACCGTTAATTTAAATTGTCTAGATGTCAGACAACATAGAGTATTTCATTTACATGTGAAAGATGTGAAATTAATGTAATTCTTGGCATCTCTAACTGTTTGATCTACAAACCACCAGACAACAGTGAAAAAAGGCCATCAAGATTTCATTAACACCCAATGTGGTGTAATAAATGCCTTGTTTTGTCCAACCAACAGTCCAAAATCCAAAAAGAATCCATTAACTATGATATAAGACAAGGAAAAACAGTGACACTGCTTCACTGGAAAATCCTTAGAGCTCTACTTATAATAACAATAATAAAAACAGTCAGATTTCTGTCTCTATTATTCCCAACATTCTGCAAATCCTGTACCCTTACAAGTCGTATCATACTTTATGACAGGAAAATTACAGCTGAAATAAACTACCACTGAGGTCCAGGATCAAGTGCTGTAAATCATATTTCTGTTGTGTTTTCCCCAGCCTGCCCACCTGTTTACACTCCAATGATTTTAAGGTTTTTACACAATGTCTGTTGACGACTAGCGACAACGTGCCCCAGCTTGTTCTGCTCAGATGTGTATTATATGTACAGGTGGCATGCGCAATAAAGATAAGCATCAGTAAGTTAAAAAAGAAAAAAAAAGAAGCACATTCTTCAAGCTCAGAAACAGCAAGAATCAGTAACTAAGAAAACAACATGTCCTCTGGCAGTGTTGCAATCTGGACAACTGCATCTATTGTCAGTGAAGAAACTGATATCTCTGCTTCTCCTACGACAGATTTCTGCCTGTATGATTGTTGGCTGACAACGCAAAATGTCCAATCTAGAAAAAAGCCCTTTTGTTCCAATTCTGAGGGACTGACGCCAAGACCTGCTGCTGACCATTTGTGTTTTAGACAGTTACAAATTCTCATCCCACAAAAGAAATGTTATATTGTCTGCTATGGGGCTGCAGCTAACAATTACTTTCATTATTGATTATGCTCTAATTACTTTTGATTATCAATATAAAATATATAAATATTAAATAAATATTTTTCTTTGTAAAATGTTACTTAAACCAGTGGTTCCCAACATTTTTGGCTTGTGACTCCTTAAAATGAAGCAATGTCCTTTCAGGACACCTCATCATTAGCAGCATTTAGGTACTGGATGTGATTCATTCAACCAAAAAGTTTGAGCTCATTTTAATTGAGTAATTTTTTTGGAGGCCTGGAGATGGAAAATACGTAGCAAAGCTTTGAGGAAAGACTTAAAATAAATGTTCATAACTTTGTCTGACATAATATTACATAACATAATATTTTGTTCTGCTTTTCTATCCTGTCAATCATTTTGCAAGCCCTCAGATCTATCTTGCAAACCCTTTGTGGGGCTCCGAACCCACAAACGGAACCAACGATTTAAACGATTGATCAAAAATTGTTGCAGATTAATTTTCTGTCAGTAAACAACAATCGTTTCTATTCCGCTGTAAGTGATGGCAACCATCTTGTTAAATCCTCAGGGATAAATCACGAAAAGTAGCTTTACAGCTACTGAAGGGCTGGCTTTGTGAACACTGACTGTTACTGTGACCTCCATTACATAGCATTTCAAAATTACTTCACAGCTACAGTATGCACTTGTGACCAGCAGCTGAGGCTGATCATATGGCAGGCACACTACAAAGCCAATAAACACAAAGCCACCAATGGCAATATAATGTTTCCATTAAATAACCAAACTAGAATAGGCTTTTAAAGGCTGTTTTGTTTTATAATTTGACCATAAGCAGCAGCAGCAGCGAGACAGACAAGTACAAGATTAACTTAATTATAGTCCTGAGCTTCATGATCAATTCAAGAGTTTTGAAGAGAACAAAGTCTGTTGTGTACCAAAAAACAAGAGGCACTACTGTAGTTCCTACTTCTTAAAACAGCACATTTGCAAACCTCAGTTAAGACAGTAGTTAAAATACTCTCTGATTATGTGGAGAGACTACTTCATTTTCAGCTTACAGCTTCTGTGATGTATCTCTCACACCTCCAGCAGATAGACACAGTAAAGGTATTTAGTTTTACTAGCAAATAAAAGCTCTCACCGACTTCTAAGATTGTGCTGAAGGCAAGAGCAGTCTGGAAACAATACTGGTTGTCCAACAAATTTAGACCTGACCTGTTCATCCAATTGACAAACCATGGATACAACGTTAAAGCTTTAGCTATCGAAAATATTCAAACACAAAAGTCAACATCTGTGAATGGGAAGTAGGTAACTAAAGCAGAAAATAATACTCAAACATTGCACACTGTTTCCTTAAGGACTACAAACATCAGTCGTATGAGGTAACACCAAGTATGTATCAGCTCAGCTGTAAATCCTGTTAAATAGATGTTCCATAGCGTAAACGGGAAGGACAGGTTTCTGCAACCTCAACCGGACACAAGAGGTTTTTGGAATAGGACGTCTGGGGTTTTATACTGACGACTGATTTAAATTTGACAAGATCAATTTGACACTGATTTGACACTGCATGTAAAACATAAAGATACAGCATCTATTCATCTGCGGGCAGATGTCTGTGATGCTGATGGTCACATACTTTTGTGTATATGGTAAAATACATCAAAATGAGATCTTGGTTTTTGAACAGTCTTTAGTTATGGTTACGCTAGGACTTAAGTAGTTGACTCTAACGCCCATAAAACTAAGCATCAGTATTAATATCGCTTTAATTTAAAATCCAACAACACTTCAGTAGTTTAAGTGCTGTTTTAAGTGATATCAAAAGGTACTCCTGGGTTAGCCTGCAGCTGGAAAGCTAGCCTGATTTTGTTTTGGGAATAATCATCGACTTTAGATTATCAAAGCATAGCTGTACCTCCCTCCATTTGTAGGAAGATTATAACGAGTGATAAGTCTATTGGTTGCTGTATGAAGCGAGCTTATATTTTGAGATCAAATGTTTCAAACTTCCTGAGCCGTGCTCAAGTAAAACTGCTAAGGAAACAGCTAACGAACTTTACTTCAAGCTTACACGACTCACAGCCTCCTGTAACCATGAAAACTATTATCCACCCTTAGTCTCTGCTCTTATTTGAATGTAAATCAATATATATGTGAAATCCTGGTGTTAAATGTGTTTAAATAATGATAGTACCTTTGCTAACGCTTCTCGATCCTTCTCCTCTGCTCCGGTTTAACAACAAAATGGCGTTATCCGGCTTCGCCGTCTTCTACTTCTTCGTCATCATCCGCCTCTTTGTCTTCTTCTTCGTGTTTTTCTGAGGCGGTTGCGTACATAGAAATGGCACGTTACCGCCAATATATGGTATGGAGCGTGGATCAAAATTATAACCTCATGATAGTCTAAGGGGGGAAACTTGTACTATGGCTGTAGGTTGGCTAGTTGTGTTTTATATTTTTCTATAGCCTCCACTGCTGTCCAAAAAATCAACAGGTCACACTGTTGAATTGGGTGGCATATTCCCTCTGTAAATTAAGAAATCAAACTTAATTAGGAGATGAGGTTCAGCAGATTGAAGTTTGGGCCAAGTATCTGGAGATCCATAAAAGAATGGTGGGCCATTGGTCCATCTATTTTAAGATTATAAACCATCTAGGATTATTAGCTGAACCAGCATTTCTCCAATTTTGACTGTTTGTGACATTTTGGATTTCTGATACTCTTGCTCCTACAAATACTTTAAAGCTGCAAGAGTCAGCTTGAAGGCAGTGGAGTACAGTTGTAGAATCAGTCTCTGATTGGTTAGGTCACAGAGGCGTGCATATCACCTGGAAGTTACACCGTCCTCTGTGGAGGAAGAACTGAAGCCCATCTGTCTCTGCTCTCTGCGCAGGATTGTTGGAGATGTGACTGTGATATGAGGACATGTAGACCTGGGGGCGCTCCAGCAAAAGCCTGATGCCAGTCTAACAAGTGTGACCAGTAGGTTGCTGTGGGCTACTACTACATTCTGTCAGTGTATCACTGAAGCATTAGGTCAGATAAGTAACCAAACGTGCTGCATGCCAGAAAACTCTGTTTTATATGATAGAAAACTTTTTTGTGTAAGTCAGACAAAACAACACATCTGAAAACATCATTGAGCTTTGGGAAACTTTTCCACATTTCACCCATTTATTTGTTTATTTATCTATTTATTTTTTGGACATTTTCTGGCCTAAACGATTAATTGAAAATGAAACTAATCAATAATAAAAGCGATCGTTTGTTCCAGTCTTTGTGACAAGTGGTGTATTCTTCATTTTACACCTCCTCCTACTTGCTAATCCATTTATCTACATTAAAAAAAAAAAAATCCAATCTTGCTCCCAGATTTAATCTATTTTAAATCCACTAGATGGGGCTCCATCCATGGTTGTGGTTTTTCTCTGACATACCAAAACATTTTAGAAGAACATGGAGTGTGTAGTTTGATTGGAAGAACAGGTTTTAATAACATACTATTTGTTTGCTTCCTTTAATTTCAGACCTCAGGGATCATTTACTTCTCCTACATACGGTTCTCTTGAATCTTGACTGTTTGGTTTGTTTGGTGGATTTATGCTGCATGATTATAAAGTAATAACTTGTATGACAAAAATAGAGAAACTTTCTTTTACTTTCTCTTCTCGGTGTTTAGAGATTCAACCTGTTGCTCAAGGACACTTCAGAATAAGTGTTTGCGGCACTTTAAGGATTCGACCTTGAATCTGAGTTTCAGACTGAAACACCATGAAACCACCTAGCTGCTTTTCATTGGTGAGACTGCAGATCAGCCAAATAGCACTTTATGCAAAAAAAAAAAAAAAAAGTCTGAGAGGCAAATTTTAACATGTAGTTCAATTTGAGTTGAGAAGAAGTGGTCACAAATAAACTCTTTCCACCTCAAAGAAACACAATAAAGTTTATCTGCCCATAAAATGGGTTCGATTCGGTTTTGTTTCCTGTGCGTAACCAGGACACCTGGAGACCCGAACACGTACCCAGGTGTATCCGAGATTTCTAAATCCCAGCAGGTATAAACCAAATCATTCCGCAGCCCCGTCCACCTGGGTGGCGTTACAGTGGGAGGGAGGGAAACATACAGTAATATTGAGAGTCCAATGAGGGTGCGGTAATATGATGTGCTCCCACCCCACCACCACCACCCCCCCAAGAGCCCTGCCTCCCAGCGGACCGCTGGGCCAGGCGCACCGGGTTGAAAGTCTGTGTGCATGTTGGGGCCACTTAAAGAGGTGCGTCGAGCAGACGACACGGACTTTCTCCGTTGAAGAATAAGCGAGATGAAGAGCAGCGCCAACCCGGCACCATGCGCTCCAGGCTCCCACGGACCGCCTGCCTATTGCGACTCATTGCACTCTGCATCCTCCTCTCGCACACTGCAGCTTACTTTGGGTCAGCCAATGTCCTTTATTTATTTATTTATTTTACCTCTGCTCATCACATTTATTAATTACCTTTGTTGTTTTAATCCTTAGAACAGATCGTGGCAGGGACCTACAAGCTCTGACCATTTTACGCACGAGTTAATTGTGCGCTATTGAGCTATATTGTTTTTGTGTTGTTTGAAACCTCTACAGTTTTTCTTATTGTTATGCGAATAAGCCATCATCATCGCTGGTGGCAATTTAAGACGTATCTCAACCAAATGAAAACTAATTTGACACTATCATCGTGGATTTGTTGGATTTTCCTTTGTTTTAATTGTAATATATCGGGTTCTTACTGTTTGCAGTACGAACACATGGTGGGAAAACTAAAATAATAACATATTTTTTTCATTTATCATCAGATAAATCAACATTTTCAGATGGAAAGACTGCAGCGTAAAGGAGCGTAGAACAAATCAACTGTAACGCACGAATCTGTCAAAGTCACATCTTTCCATAAAGAAATAACGGCAGTGACAGAATTATTGGGGAATATTTCACTATTATAGTAGTTGGTTTAAATCATAGGAAAATATTTTTGCATTTTATTAGAGGCTTACAATGTCTAATGTGTTTCTTTTCTCTGCTCTCCAAGGCTGACAGGTCGGGAACCTTTGGTGTTTTTACCTGGTCCGTTCTCCAATGAACCTCCGACGGGAAAGGCCCACCTGAAGCAGTGCGAGCAGATGACCCTGACCAGACGGCAGAAGAGGCTGTGTCGCAGGGAGCCCGGTTTGGCCGAGACGCTGCGGGAGTCGGTGCGCCTCAGCCTCCTGGAGTGTCGGTATCAGTTCAGGAACGAGCGCTGGAACTGCAGCCTGGACGGCCGGGGGAGCCTTCTAAAGAGAGGTAAAGACATTCATTCAGTTTATTCTTTTCAGCACGCATTAGTTTTAGCACTTATATCTCCATCACTCACTTATAACCGAAGTGATTAGTAAGCAGGTATGGGTTCTTGCTGGAACCTTCGACCTTGCAGTTCGGTCCTTTATTCCTTATGTGACTTTATCTGTATCTGCCCAAGTGAGACAGGTGCACAGCAGCCTGATTAAAAAAATTAAAAAAAACTCATCACTCATCTACATGCTGCACGTTTTATAGAAAAGCATAATTTCTCTCTGAGAAGGACACGAAAGTACAGTGCTGTTCTACATCTGCCTGCACGGCCCTGGCACTGATAGGAACATCAGCTTATCTTACAACATGCAAGTGATTATATGAGGAAATTAAATGTGAGAGGGAAAAAATAGGTTGCACAAGCTAATTATCATCAGTTGAGTTGTTGTAAAAGTTTGGGATATGAATGGAGAAGATTGGATGCAGTAATCAGACATGATTCCTGTCTAACTTGAATTTATATTGATCAGTTTTTATGAATGGTTAGATTAATAATCCACATGTAAACTTGGTCTCACACAGGGATGGAAACATCTAAAGTTAACTCATATATATATTGAATAGAATGAATATCAATCTCAAAACAAAACAAAAATTAAAAGTGAAATAAAGCAGCAAAAAGGTTTTTAGATTATGAATTGTTTTAGTGGCTGTTGTTGCTTTATGATCACAGACCAAGTCAGTTTCCAGTCTTTATTGCATCACTGATTTTACAACATAGAAATCAGCTTCAACCACTCAAATCACAGTAAACTCTCTCCAGTCACTGTGGTGTACCTTATTTAAAGTCACAGTCATTCTTTCCTACTTGTAGCAGATGTAATACCAAAGCATTTGTGATAATGATAAGTTGACATGTCTAAAGGATTTCTAGATGTTCTGCAAAGTCCCTTGACTTAATACAACCCTTGAAAAAAGTTTTCCAAGAGTTGTGAATATTTTTTGCATGGTCTGATACAATCATTGATTAGCTACACAAGGAAAAAAAAAGTGCCCATACTAAATCACCATATTGCACATGGCTCAAATCCCCCACAGGTCTGTTGTGCGCATAAAATGCTTTAGGATCTTTCAGCCTTTATGCATATGGATATCAGTGTGTGGGAGAACATGAACAGGTCAGCATGGAGGTAATGAGGGAGTAGAAAGCCAAGAAATGTGGTGCGGTGGAGAGCGCTCAAGCCCTGTGGTTATTTTTATCTCGGGAAAGCGCCCATTCCCAGAGGAAAAGGGCGGCGTGATTACCCACTTTCATCTGGGAAAATCCTTCCTAGTCAAAATAATAATTAATTGGATCAAAATATACCCTGGTGACGGCTCTGGGTGAAGTAAATAACAGTGTGAAACCAAAAGGAGAGGTCAGAGGAGGAATTATGACACATGATAAACTTGCAGTATAATGCTGACGTTGTTTTAAACCATGACAACGTAGTGAGCTCTTTGTAAACATTTTGGCTTAAGGGTTTATGCAGTGGCACAAAGGACATTGTGATGATTGTTAACTATGAATTAATGCCTAAAGCTATATGCAGTTTGCACTCTGAACACATGTTTTGGTTACCAAGAATAGCTCCTGCATTAAAATCTCAGTAAATTCAGCTCTTCAGATGTGTCCAGTTAAAACTGAATTGATGTACTTAACATATTTTTAAAGTGATTCTTTATTTTTGCTGCTTTTATCCCAGCATTCAAGGAGACTGCCTTCCTGCTAGCAGTGTCCTCTGCAGCACTGACCCATGCACTCGCCAAAGCGTGCAGCTCAGGCCGAATGGAGAGGTGCACATGTGACGACTCCCCTGGCATCCAGCATCGGGAAGCGTGGCAGTGGGGGGTCTGCGGCGACAACCTGAAATACAGCACCAAGTTTCTAAAGAAGTTCCTCGGCCAAAAGAGGATGAGCAAGGACCTGAGGGCCCAGGTCGACACCCACAACATCAACGTTGGAATTCGGGTGAGTGCGGACAAATAGACACAAAGAGTAGAGCGGTAGTTTGATGATGAACCCAAGCCCAAGGCATCAAAAACATCGCCAATACCTGAACCACACTTAGCTCAATTAGCTGGGCTGCAATTTTACATGACAATTATACCTCTGGCACACTCCTGCGCCATCAGAGGATACAGAATTGTAATCCTCACCTGCATATTTTTCTCGGTGCCAGCCAGACAAACGCCCCCTTATTTGCTGCCGTCGTTGGCCTTGGTGGATAACACAGAGGCAGAGGGTGAGGCGGCGCAGCGGGGAGACAAGACGGCTGTGGGATCGTTGGAGCCAGGTGTTCTCAGGCATGATAAAGCTTGCTGTGCGGGCCCTACAGAAAATTAAAGGTCTCATGTCGGAGAGAACGATTATAACCGTGGCCTCTTTTTAATATACGAGCGAGCATTTTTTTCCACTTAGTGGATCACTGTGCTCTTCATAAATCCACCTAATGTTCATAACCACCACTGTGGAGCTCTGAAATAGCAGGCCCCGGGGTCCTACTCCCGCCACTCACACCTAAGTTAGAGCTGGTGGAGACAAAAAGGAAAAACACAACAGGAAGAACCGAGGGCGACTATCTTATCTCATCTTTACTGAGTTAAATGTTTTCCTCACTTTTCACTAATGTGGCTTAGAGGGGCCGTGTTCACAAAAACATGAATTCGAACCCCACCCCCCTCCATCTCTCAGTAATGATGCTCTGAAGCCCCTGAGGCATCCATACCTGCAAAGGGAGGAACTGAGCAGAACTTTTCAACCCAGAAGTACCCTCTGGCTCTCTCTCTGTATGACCTGTCTCTGGCCCCCGCCAAAAGACAGCAGCCTGAGTGATCGCGCTCTCATCACTGACCATCAGGCTCGGTGAACTATTAACCCACATCGGTGGCACCATCACAAACCGCCGCTCCACTTCTTTGGCACTTCTCGTGCAGAAATTCTTATCAATGTTTTCCATGAGCAGGCTTGTACTAAAAACAGGGTGGAGAGATTCCACTGTCTGCGCTGTTTGTCACCTCTGCCTCAGGCTTTAGGGAAGAGAGACAGGAGAGAGGCAGACAGAGCTAGTTTCAACACATTGAGGGAAAAAAATTTTTTTTTTGCAAGAGCTGTCCAAGTGAGAAATGTGAGGTAAATGAAATACGGCATCCTGAACAGACCCCCCTCTCTATCCATTATGTCAAAATTTTTGACTGAGGTGAGCTACAGGCACACTAGCTAGCAGACCACCACCCCCTAGTCCCCTCTACCCTACCTGCAGGAAACTGTCTCACTCTGTCCAGATAGACCTCCCAGATAAGAGGCCAGGTAATGAATCAAACTGAAGGAACTGACATCTCTCCCTTTTTTCCCTCCCATTTTTTCTCTCTCTCCCATCTCAGGCAGTGAAGAGTGGGCTGAAAACAACCTGCAAGTGTCACGGCGTCTCCGGCTCCTGCGCCGTACGGACCTGCTGGAAGCAGCTGTCGCCCTTCCATGACACTGGGCGGCTGCTGAAGTATCGATACGACATGGCAGTGCGGGTGCTGAGCGTGACCAACGCGGCCACGGGGGAGACGGAGCTCGCGGGCCCCCGTCGTCATGGCCAGAGCCTCCGCACCACCGACCTGGTCTACCTGGAAGACTCCCCCAGCTTCTGCAGGCCCTCCCGCTACTCCCCCGGCACGGGTGGCAGGTCGTGTGCCAAAGACACCAGCTGTCAGAGCCTGTGCTGCGGACGGGGTTACAACACAGCCATGCGTCTCACCAGCCTGTCCTGCCACTGCCAGGTGCGCTGGTGCTGCCACGTGGAGTGTCAGACCTGTGTGAGAGAGGAGGAGGTGTATACCTGCAAGACTGCATGAACACATGATGAGATAGAAGAAATATAGGCAGGATGTGAAGAAAGAGTTCATCATATCAACATGACTGAGCTATAATCTCCTGTAGACTCTGATCTCACATCAGACCGTGTCAGCAGTTGCATGTTATTTTGGGAGGAATACACACTCACAACATTATAAAATCATTTGCTAATCATCACTGATTTGATATGCAGCCACTTACAGTAGGTGAGGATGTTTTCAAACCACTCTGCTCTCCTCTCACCGGATGCACTGAAATCCCACTCTTCTGGGACAGAGGGAAACAAGCTCTTAAAAAACAAAAAACAAACAGGTACTGGACTGGACTGGACTGGATGCCGCCAGCAGTACGACGCCAAACCCTGTCTGTCTTGCGGGGGGAGCTCTGACACTGACTTTGTTGTTTGTAATTACCCCCTTTCATTTGACTATTTATTGTATCAGTCAGTGTGTCTGTACTGCTGCTTTATACTTTAACCTTCTTATAATCGAGAGTTGCCACTAAGGCTGAAACGGCCTTAAAAGGAATCTACCTGTCTGCCTTTCTGTCTGCTGTGCTCCATTTTCTGCTGTGGAGAACTTTCTGAGTAAAAAGCACTTAAGTTGCTCTTGCTACATATGAAACAAAGTGTATAGTCAATCTAAAAGTTAGTTTTAAAAAATCTTTAGGTTTAAATATATGTGTAAACAGAACCACTGGAAGCTTTGAGGGGTGGTTACAGCCACTGACATACATTGTAACTACATGCATTAACTAGGTTATTGTGTAAAGAAACAAGCTGGGTTTCAGTTGCTCTTATGGAAATGTCTATGGAAATCTCTACATGTAGCCTGATGTGTGCTCAAGAGAACAAAGGGAAATGCCTGGGGGATAATTGTGAGGGAAACACCAAACACTGTCTTTGAAAATTGCGACAAACAAGAATGAAACACTTAATTTGTGAACATACCAGCTCTATTCTTTCTTTTTTCTTCTATTTATAGAGGCACACACTTAGCAAAACTTTCAAGTTTAAATTGCCTGATTGAACCATTTGGTCTTCAAAGTCTAATTTAGCCACATCTTTGTTCTAGATGCCTTTGAACTGGGACTTATTTTCGCAAATTGCTAATCAAAGAAAATCACCATGTTTACTCCCTTGCGCTCACAACCAAATCAATGTGACCATGTGTGCAGGTCAAAAGTGCACGTTAGACCCCAAAAGAGTTTATTTTTATTGGCCAGTTTTGTGTGTTTTTTGCAAGCAATTCTGAACTGTATATATGATATGAATATAACTCATTTCAGGGCTCCAGGTGTATGACAATATGGAATCGTAATTTTCTACCTCACTTCATCTTTTGGCAAATATCAGTAAGATTTATGAGCTATGCAGAGTTATTCTCTCTGTAGATACTTGTCCTTTCCTTTGCATTTGTTTTAAAGATCATATTTTAAGTTTTTGTACAGTTCTTTTGAATATATATATATATATATATATATATATATTCAAAAGTAAATGTTTTTCTTTAATCTTGTTGCATTACATTCTTATTTAAAACAAACAAGATTAATAAATGGACATACATTTGTAAGAGCTACGTGTTTGTTGTGTCTTGTTCAGCTGCTGCAAACGGTCGCCCTCAACCATGCCTGTACACACACACACACTCCACATGCAAACAGGGAGGTGAGTGCAATACACCTGCCTGAAACTCTGCACCCTGCATCTATCGAGCAACAAACCACTTCCTGCTGATGCTGCCCTGCCCTCCTTTTCATCTGAAAGGACTGTGGTCTCGATGCATCACCCTCAACCGCCCTGTAACAGGCGAGGAGGTGGGTGGGTGGAGGACACGCTTACAGGTGTTGTGCCCCTGGCCAGCACAGCTACTACGATGACAATCATAATGACGATGATGACTCAGAGGAATGTTGTCTTACAGAGCGTTTGACCCCCAATTCACTCTTAGAAAGTTACAATTGCCCCCCCACCCCCAGTATGACGATGATGAGAGGAGTTTATGTGTTATTATCCGTGAATCATAACTTTCCACTCATTTGCAAGGCATCAGTGAAACTGCATGCAGCATACAGGGGGCTATTGTATGAGGTTTTTATGTTCAGTGTGCTCTGGTGCTTTTGATGTTGCTCTCTAATTACTATGATTACACATTATTATTCCTTATTAAGAACATCAACTTGAGACCCAGAGTATTGCAGGGAATTATAAAATAATTTCAAAATTACTAAGTTTTCTCACAAGTTTAATTACCTTATAAATCTCTGTTATGGATGTACAGTGTATGGTATTATCTCTCAGTGCGATGAGTATACTGCATGTCTTGGGGGCAAACCTCAGCCACTTTTTAATGTAACTTCTAGGAAGAAAAAAAAGTTTCTACAACCAAGTGCGGTTGGTTGTAGATACTGAAAGAACAAAGGGTAATAGGTTTCCCTCATGTATAAGAGAGAACCATTGTAACAGCAGAAAACATGCATCTTGAAACCTTTCCTCTCTTTCTTCATCTATCTTGAAATCCGATATTCAATTATGTGTTATACTGGATTAAAGCTAGATTGTGTAACTTCTGAATGAAGAAATAACACAGTATTTATTTGAAAAATAAAAAACTGAATTCAGAAGAAATTAAATACACCACTTGTCAATGCAACACAACCAGGCATTTTGCTATTGAAGCCGCACTTGGTCTGGTAGGACCTCAATTGGTCTGGTATGACCACTAGCTCATGGCTGCTAAAGCAAAGTTCTGCCAGATATTGCTCTAATGCAGATTAATATGCCAATTAATTTACTGTATGACTCTTCTCCACTTTTGTTACAATGGATACTCTTCAGGGGAGTCTTACAACAGAAGTTACACAGTCTTGCTTTAAGTGTGTCTTTATGGACTGAGAAAATTCTCCTTTTTCTTCAGTACAGCATTTAAAGCCCATTAGATTGGTTGAAAAACGTGCTGTTACAAAGCTGAAAACAAGGCTGATTTTCTTGGCACACTAAAAGTTGATACTTTGGAGATAGATGGTTCTCACTGGACAGTAATAATATGTTTTTGTCCATTTAATAACAGCATTATATTACCAGTGTAAACATTTGCATGTATCCTTTGCTACAATATTAATTTTCCCTCTCAGATAATAATGTTCAAAACTCCAGTGATCCATACACACATCTGCCATCTTTCTGATGACTGAGGTCAAACAGGTTCATATGGTGAGACTACTGACTCACCATATTATTATGTTGCGGATCAATATTTAACTTTATTCAACATGAATGCTATGTATTAAAAAAGCCACCTTCTCCTCAGAAGAGCTGTGGGATAAAGTGCAAGACGGGGGAGTGTGTCGCAGGCAGCAGGGTGGACCGGGGTTGAGATATTGAAGGACATAAAGGAAAAAGATGAGGACGGAGGGATGAGGAGGGATAGTTTGTGGCCCCAGGAGGCCTATCCCCTGCTGCTGCTGTTGTTGTTTTATAATGAACTCCTAAAGCCTTCATTTCCCTCACTGCTCTGAGTGGAGGGGGCGCAGCAATGGGGGCTGCTGAGTCCACAGCCGGATTCGCACGCACAAGCCCCGAGGGTGGCTGCTTTGAGCAGGGTGGGGGGTTGGATGGAGCAGGGGTGCAATATGCAAGCTCCTGTGTCTGTGTATGTGTTTGAAACAGTCCTGACAGGAGACAGGTGAGGGCAGAAAGGTTTTTGCATATGTGTGTGTGCACACACCTGTGGTCACTTCAATGGGAGTGATACGCCAGTTTGTGTTTGTAGTGAGGTTTTCCTGTGCGGGTGGGAGCCACAGTCAACCTGTGTATCACCCTGGGACACTGAATAACATGGATAATGTAGGGTGATGCTGGTGGTAACACTATCTCTTGTGTCTGTACTGGTCTGGTTCAGGTAAAGGTTACTATGCTGGGCTGGCCTGCAGCACTACACTGTGCCCTGATAGATGAAGATGAATTGACAGACTGAGGCTGGAGATATGTATTATATTTGCGTTGCTTAGCAAAAAGATATTATCCATAGCAACTTACATAGCTTTCAGGTTTATACATCACTCATTTGTGTAAGAACAGTAGATGTTAACTGAAGCGTAGAAGGCTTGGCAGACACTTTGCTCAAGGACACAAAGCGCAGTCCCGTCCTGTAATCAGAACCTCTGAGCCTCAGGTCAAACATCTAAACCCTGCAAGACTTCCGCCTCTGAAGAGAAGGTACTTAGATAGCATCAGTGCTGGGCCTAATCCCCACACCCTTTAGAAAAATTAGAAAAATTAGATGATGAAGTGAACGCAAACAGATGGATTTGGTGCAGAAAAAGAGGGAAAAGAGAGAGAGAGACAGAGTTGTGAATACGGCATGGGGTAGGAATTTGGAATGCGAAATGACTAATGCAATTGCTCAACCCACAACAAGAACATGCACTGCCTAGAGCTATGACAAGTCTGAGTGCATACCTCTATGGGGGGGCCTCAGAGGCTGGGGTGGACTGGGATGGCGGCTGAGCTCCTCACGGTGGGTGATGAGATGCATGGGTGTAGAGACGGTGTATACATGTGTGATGGTCAATTGAGCAGGCAGTGGGGTTGAAATGATGGATTTTCACCTGGAGGATGGCGGAAAGAAGTGTATTACAGTATGAATACTCAAAGTAGTAAAATAAAACACACAAAAGTAAAGCAGACAAAAGAGTTGACTAAGCCAATTGAATGTATGTTAAACGACCTTTTATATATTATATTATATTAACTATTTGATAATCAATTACTGTACTGTACTGTAAGTCATTTTTTAAAGCAATATGCAAAAAATTCTCTGTTTCCACCTTCACAGAAAATATGAATATTTGCTTGCATTCTTTGTCTTCTGTGATCTTTGGGTTTTGGACTGTTGGCTGGACAAAACAAGCAATTTGAATATGTCAACTTGGGCTGCTTGTACTGTAATTGTGATGGCCATTTATAGCCATGCTAGTGGCTTGGCTCTAAGGGATGATAATGTTAGCCTGTTGGTTGGTCACTCCAACACTTTGGTCCACATTGAAATATCTCAACAACCATGGGATGGATTACTATTAAATTTTGTACAGACATTCATAGTTCCCAGAGGATGAATCTTTGGAGTTTTAGTGATCTGATGACTTTTCATCTGGAGTCAAAATTAAAATGAGTCCAGTTTAGTTTTCACCAAATGCAAAATGAATAATATTCCCATTAGCCTCAGTTGTATTTTGTGTTTACTGCTAATTAATAAATGTTTGCAAGCTAATATATTCAATTATGACAGTGAACATGGTAAATATTACACCGGTTTAACATTAGCATGTTAGCATTTAGCTCAAAGCAGCAATGCCTCACAGAGCAGCTACCGTGGCTGTAGACTCTTAGTCTTAGTTTTTTCATGGACCAAATTCTGAAACAATTCATCAAAAAAAAAAAAAAAAACTAAACAAGAGATTGATCAGTTTTGAGACTAAAACAGAGAGAAAATGGTTAAAAGAAGCTGGATGCTAGAGGTCAGCAGTGGATAAAGCACTGTGATGCTTGACAATTGATTTCACGCTGCAGAGATGCCCTGCAAATATTTACTGGTGTCCCCCCTTGACCAGTCCCTCCTCCAACTGGGAAACTCCTCTGGGAGATTGTTCCCATGCTACCCCACACAAACACCTGCAGCACTAACAGCAGGGTTTACACTGGAGCCGCTGTTAGAGGACATGATAAGACCTCATGCACCACATAGCTGACTCCCTCTGCTCAATGTATGGTACTCCTCTGCTTTTCTCTCACAAAAACACTCAGCCACTCACTCACAGTCTGACCTCCATTACAACCGAAACAAAATTTTCCCAGGTCAACAACATCCAAGAGAGAAAAACACAGATAAAGGGCAGAGCTAGGTGTTCTCTCAACCAGCAAACACTTCCGAAAAATAAGTCTGGAATGTCGTCTATGATTATTTGTAATTTCTACAGCTACACAATTATGCCGTCTGTTGGCTTTATTTCCATGAGTGCTCACACTTATTAAATCATCACTGTCATTTAAGGATTCAAATACACAATAATGTGCCATCAAAATCTATTATCTTTTGAGCTCTGCGAACCACACACACTGGCTAAACTGACACATACGACTTAATCATGAGAGTGTGGTTGAGAGTGGGTGCATGACTGTGGGTAGGAAGCTGTCAGGCAGGGAAAACCCAGTGTAGCGCTCCGTGCCATGTTGCTGTTTGTGTTTCCATCCCAGCTAAGCCGTCATCCAACCGCAGGGGTGGACAACATCTCTCATCCCCAGAGGTCTGGGTGTCACAGGTGGTATGGCCACAGGGCTGTGTGCGTCTGCGTGAGTGTCTGACAGCTGCATATGAGGCTCTTTGAGGTTAGAAGAAGTAAAGCTGGGAGGAAGAACAAGAGAGCGGAGCAATAAGGCTGATCACTTTCTCTCATTGGGAAAGGCACTCCTTAATAAGGTCAAAGCACCCCTTCAATTCAGCATCCCTTCAATTTTTTTGATTATTTCTTGAGCATTTTTTTAGTCTAGATAGTCTGGAGAGAGAATGGCGTGTAACAAAAGGTCCCGCAGCCAAGATTCTTTGCAGTTTTGTGCTATGCCCCTTAACCATTGAGCCAGGTGGATGTCCACCATTTTGCAGACACTTTGTGATTATTTTGCATCATTCTGTAGTCATTTTGGGGGTTTATTTGTGGTCGTTTAATTGACTTTAAAACAAAAAAATGTCCATAGTCACCTCATACAGACGCTCTGGCCAACTACCTGTCACCGTCCTACTGTAGAAGATTCCAGAGGGGCCACCCTTCTGGTCCCACTTTTCCCACCAGAGCCCACTGAGACACTGGGAGCTTATGAGTTTCTCCTGTCATCTCTGACAGGCCCTCATTTGCCTTCATTCAGCGTCTCATCACGGCTTCAAAGACGAGTGCATCATCTCCCTCAGGGGGGGAGTGAGAAGATCAGTGTGCCTTCAAAAAAATGACTGGTATCCAAAAATTGTTGACCCAAGGCAGTTTTGCTCCTCATAATTGGCCTCTCCACTCTGTCTGTCTTGGGCAATCACTGGAGAGTTATGATGTATTATATTGCCTGGAAAACATCATTAAGTATGTTGTGTGGAGGTGATTCAATAACATATCATTTTCCCTTGATGAACAAAACAGTGTTATTGAGGGGAGTAATCACAGAGTACACTGAGTGCTTTCTTCCTCTACCGAACAATAACTCTGCTGCCGTGTTGTCTAACCAGGACAGGGGGGCTGATCCAGCGCTAAATTCTGTTTGGTTCCAGCTGGAGCGCCCAAAGCAGCAAAGCCTGGCATCAGGAAATAACCTTCTTTGACGATCCAATGAGGTGGCCACACACGCAGTGTAGATTGTGATGGATTCACATAAATCTCATTTGGACAAACACACCTCCTCTAAGGCAGTATATTTGTTAAAACTTTAGGGTTAAAAAATACTGTATAAGCATTCAGGTAAGAGCATTTACTCAAGCACAATTTCTAGGTACTTTACTCGAGTGTTTCCATTTCATGATACTTTATACTTCAACTCCACTACATCCCAGATTTTTACTCCATCAAACTTTATAACCAATGTCTTCTGTACCCAGCTTTTGAGATACAGTAATAAAATCAGACACATAACCAAACAAACAGATCCTGATATGTCTTCCTCAACACCTCGACAGAACTCGAACTACGCACTATAAATATGTATTAAGGTACAACGGTGACATCAAACTAGGTGTAACTGCATGTGATCTCTTGGGTCAGTCAGAGTGGCATGATTGTGCTCCACACCTGGAGTCTGGATTCCAGTTTGTGCCCGTGGTGCTCAGGTGTGGAGGAAAACCAGTAAGCTCATCTCATCCTTTCCCGAGGGCTGAAAAGATAAAGGACAGACAGACAGAGAGAACCCCATGACCCTGTGTGTGTGTGAGAGAGAGAGAGAGAGGTAAACGTGCTTCTTGTACTGCTCAGAAATGGGTTTGACGTGGGGCCTTATTTCTCCTGTTCTCTACTTCTTCTCTGTTCTGAGCAACAGGTTAAAGCTGCACACATCCAACCACTGCCCTGGGGAAGTGTTATGACAACTGAAAATGGTGAGCAGTGAGAGCAAGAAGTGGCATGAACAGATCTCAAGGTTTCTGACATGTGGGGGTGGGTGAAAAGGACCTCTGTTGAGAAGTGTCTAGCCTGAAGATACAACCATCAACTCAAGTACCATCAGGCAGCCATGGAAAACTGTCTGGGCCGACTCCTGATTGCTGTGCTGGATGAGGTAAACGAACACAGCTATCACTGGCAAACGGGAGCTTGTAACAGCTCACTGCACTAATTAGGTTAAAGGATGCTTGAATTTGCATTGCTTGCTCCCGGTGTCATTGATTCTCCACATCCCAAATTTGCAGACAGAGCAGTGATGGGGGGTTGGCGAGAGGTGATTGAGATACGGTTTTGTTAAGGTGCCAGGCAGCGCCCCGGGATGATTTTCCTCCCACTAAATCACCGAGGAACTATTGTGAAATTTTCACTGCTTGTTCTGGGAAATCCAATCACTTCACTTTCACACACTACTCCATGACAGAGTCAGCCTATGACAGGCAACTTCACAAACAACCTGTCTCCTTCCTCAGACATGTTCTCCACTGTGATCTGTGACTTGTAATCTCACCTCACCCAAAAAAAGTTTGATATCATTAGTTTTGGTGACTCTGACCGCAGGCAAGAAGGAAGCCTCTGGATGGACAGACAGGAATATTCTGACACCTACCTCTGGAAAAAAAAAAGGATAGCCTAATTAGACTGAGTCAGGGTGAACTGACAAAAGCTACCCCCAGGACATGTTTCAGAGTCTTTCCTGTCACATGTCATGTCAACAGATTATACTATACGCTCTCAGAGCTTGTCTCAGTAGGGGAAAGGATCTCTGCTATTACACCTGTCGGCTATTATGTTTAAGAGAATATCAAATATAATGGAAAATGTAACCTAAAGCCTAGATTTAAGTTTGTGAAGTTTAGTATTAGTTGAATAACCTGAAGGAAATGTTGACTTGCCCATTACTGGCATGGTCAGATTAATCTTCTAGGAGGCACCAGGGCAAAAATTTGTTGCTGGGCCCCCATTGATCTCCAGTTTCATTAGTTCCCCAGGCATCCAGGAACCAGCCAGCATGCTGCTTCCATCTGCTCGAATTTGAGTAACATTACCAAACTCAACAATTTGGGGTTTTTGACTGTTACAGTAAATTGATTATTAAATAAATTAATAATAATAATAATAATGAAACTGTGTAAAACCCAACCACTGGGGGTCTGGTAATCCAACCTTGATTATGGGGTGTTTTTAACCACCAGTGTCTGCATGCTGTCCCATCACAACATTTAGGCTTAAAACCAAGAATGATAATTCATCAAATTAAATAAAAAATTAAATCTCTCTTTCTTACCCGTTTGTCTACATCTGAGCACTGAGTACTTACACAAGGTGGAGTTTCGTCTGTATTTACAAGCCCAAGGTCACTAATTGACAAAATATATGTCAGTATATAATGATTAATCAAAAAATGGGTTCTAACTATATTATAGTATTAACGATGGTAAATAAACCTTATAACTCTCGTAAATGTATATATAGGCGTTGGTCGCACAAAAGCTGAAGTGCAGACAAAGTGAACAAATGCAATTACATTTTTAGTGTTCAAAAACCGAAGCGGAGTGAGAGCTCTTCCCATTTTTCCGCTCTCTCTGGTGACGCAGCGGAGCTTCCGGAGCTTTCTCTTTCCGTACACAAACGCTCTGCTGATGACGTGTACACTCCACTACCGTTAGCTAGCCTGCTAGCTTAGCCACCTGTCAGAATAAAGGTGTTATAAATAAGGTAACGTTGTAAAGCACAAGGGAAGCAAAGCGCTTCATTAAATCAGGGAAAATGGAGACGCTTTACCACCAGACAAACAAGTGAGTGCGTCTATCTTGTGTCTTGGAGACCTATCGCAGCTAGCTAACTAAACTAGCTAATTACCAGTGATTTACCTGTAGTAAACTGTTATCAATATGGGAGGATTATCGGTTATTTAAGTGTTGCCATTGTTGTTTTCTGATGGTCATAACTTACTTAATAGTCGAGTTATATTTTCTGGCTTCATGTGTCGGTTCCCCTTCACTAACTTAACGTTATTTTTTGAATCAGGCAAATCCAGGAGGTTCAGTCTATGATGGGAAACCTGGAGAAGACAGACCGTCAGTCGGTACACTGTGAGTAGTCTGTTACTCCTGCTGCTTCTGAAGTCTGCCTCTCTTTAAATAAAACCCAATAACCGCGATTTGCTCTGGATCACGAACTGGGCGAAAATGGGCAAATTCAAACAGCAAAAGTCCCAAGTTCTCTTCATTTTATTTAGGTTTATACCATTTGGTTAATCACACATTTGTTAGGAACAAATGACTACTAATTCTTTGTTAAAACAAATGAGGGTTTTTTTGTATTAATAAAAACACACATTGATAAATGTTAACTTCTCCAATGACAGACCATTATTCTTTGTATTTGAAATAAATAACAAGCAGTACATCCTAACCATACAGTACTCTGAAACCAAAAGGGCTTGTAAAACGTTAAATGTGTGCACTTTATCTAATATTTTAATGTACTATTCTTGTGTGATGTGAAGTCATTGTGATGTATTGTGTCAACCCTTAGCTTTGTTTGTTGTTGCTGTTATTTGTTCCTACTGCTCTGTGAATGAGTGTTGTTTGATCAGTGTTGATGACATCACCTCTAGTCCATTTTCTTTTGAATAGTCTCTTAATTTCTTCTTCTTCTTTCAGTACTTGGTCTTTGTTATGACTGCCTGTTGCCCTCTCTGACATAATGACTGTAGGGGGGGCTGGTGTCTCCTTGGTTGATTGTTTTCTGTGGTCGGTGCCTGCCCCGATCAGTTCTGGGCCAGGCTGGTGCCAGGACAGGAAGCAGTGGGGTGGGTGCAGTGACAGAAGCTGGGAGGGCTTCTTCTAGATAATGGTGGGAGCCAGGCAGCAGTAGACAACCCTCCCCCCTCTTCTCCTTCCCAAATTATGACATCAGCTTGTATTTTAATGCCGGGGGGGATGTAGCAGACTAACCTTATACAGTTACTAATGGTCTAATAATTTTTTCTTTCTCTTTTTCTCAATATCCAAGTGTTAGAGAACGAGCTGCAAGCAAGAATCGACCAGATCTTCAACCATCTAGAACGCCTCGAGATTCTGGCCAGCAAGGAGCCACCAAACCGCCGCCAGAATGCCAAATTGTGAGTTTGGAGTGAGTCAATTGATGGTGACCCTAAAGCCCCAGAGCTGGCAGGGCAAGCCATATCTCATAAAGGCACGGGGAGGGTGTAGAGGATGAGACAGGCAGCCCTGTCCTGCCCTGTGGCGACGTGGCTCTGTGAAAACATTTCCTCAGAAGCCCCGTCATCACCGGCATTCCTGCTGCATTGGGCAAAGATTCATTTCTGAGCTGGGTAAACAGGCCTTAGGGGACACAGTACACCCCATCCCACAGCACTCCTCTGATCTTAGCAGAGCTCTACTCAGGCCTGAGTGAAGCTCAGGAGAGGGGGAAACTGTGAGAGACTCCTCATTCCAGCTGCATTAGACTTTAGGGAAAATAATTTTTTTTCATCAAGCAGAGCAATTACAAACAGTAAGAATTAAGATGTGGTACAATGAGCAATGTCATAAAATATATGAGGCGGGTGAGTGAGTGGTTGTCGTGGTTTCTGCAGGGTTTACCAGTTCAGATTTTAATACCACACAGAAACCAAGTTAATCTCTTAGTCATACCGTGACGGAAACCCAGCCGGGACAAAAATACCTGCAACTATTTAAGTCATCTATCTATGTACATGGATTTTTGACAGTTATGTCCAGGTTTTGTCAGTGCTTGCCAGCTGTATATAACAATAATTAATAGTAATAATTAACAAATTAATATGACCTGGACCCAGAGAAGTGGCAGAAAATAAATGGATGGATTAACTAATTAAAAATATCCGTTCATTTAAGTTTTTGCTGAAATTGCCACTTGCCCATTATGAAACAACAAGCTCTCTATCCACTGTAGCTGAGGGCTAAATAGCAATAGCACAGTCCACAGTTGAAACAATCTTACTTGTAGTTTATAGGTGTGTAACCAGACAGCTCTGCAATCAGATACAAAAAAAGTTATTACTACTTTTTCTGCCAAAGATTTATAAATGACATTTAAAGAATTTAAATTTGTTTTCAGGTATTTTTTAGAAGGGGTCTGCAGATACCCTGGTTTGTAGTGTAATTGATAACATTTTGCATTGTTTTAAAGAAAGCTTTCATCGACTTCATAACAAAGTTCAAGCGAGTTTAACTGTCTTCTTTGCTTTCCCCTCAGGCGAGTGGACCAGCTTAAATACGATGTTCAACACCTCCGCACCGCTCTACAAAACTTCCAGCACCGGCGCTACGCTAGAGAGGCCCAGGAGAGAGAGAGGGAGGAACTCATGAGCCGCACCTTCACGACCAACGTAAGTCAAATGTACTTTAAAACAGGCTGGGAAATAACACTGGACAAGAGCAGGTAAATTCAGATTGTGGCTAGTGATGCTGGAAACCACTTAACTGGGTATGAACGCAGCATTCAGACATACATGTCACAAGTCAGTCTCAAGCTGAATTATATGGAATTAAAAAGTGTTTGTTCTTGTTCAACAGGACGCAGATACCTCCATCCCCATAGACGAGACCCTACAGTTTAACTCCAGTTTGCACAACGCACACAGAGGCATGGATGACCTCCTGGGCAGCGGCAGCAGCATCCTCAACGGTCTCAGAGATCAAAGATCCACATTGAAGGTGTGTGCCACAATTTACACAGAGTCCATATAGATTCTCTACCTGTAGCAGAGCAGAGGACTTTCACGTTTTGTTTTCTTAAGAAAAGAAGCCTCTGACAGATAGAGGTTAAAAGTTCCCTGACCCAGTTTCTGGTGTCCACATTGATCACAATGGTCTCATTGTTAGCGTGCACATGCTCAGCTCCAGGGTGAGTCCTTGTTTCCAGGGAGGAGATGGTCCTTCCTGGTTTTGCTTCAGGCCTCCTCTTATCAGGGTGTGTCTGTTGATCAGCACTCATGGCCTGGGTGTCTAGCCATGAGAAACTTCTGACAGAGTGGCGCGTCAGGGGAGGGTGTTGCCACTCAATGTCTCCCAAAATCAGACGAATTAGTGAAGATAATTACAGCATCGTCATGTAATGCCTCCATTTTCCAAAACTGTGTGTGTGTGTGTGTGTGTTTTTGTGATCGTTACTTGTTTCGGCTCCATGCAGGGGACCCATAAGAAGATGCTGGATGTGGCCAACATGTTGGGGCTGTCGAACACAGTGATGAGACTGATAGAAAGGCGAGCCACCCAAGATAAGTTCATCATGATTGGGGGCATGCTGTTGACCTGCGTCTTCATGTTCCTGGTCATCAGATACCTGGGCTGACCACCATCCTTCCATCGGTCGTGGACATTTCTGCAGCACATCATCCCTCATGATATGAAAAGTGGCAGAGCTGAATTTTTAAGATTTGATCAGAGTAAAATAATTTTTATAAAGTGTGCCATTGCAGTTTGGCTTCCACCATCTTTAACATTTTGGGCACCTGCAAAATTTTGAACAAGATCTGAATTACAGACAGTATTTCATTCCACTTGAAGCTCAAAGAGGGCATTGAACTTTCTGCTGCTTTCCTCAGATTACTGCCACATATCCATCATCTATGTTTTTTTTGTTTTCAAATCAAAACCACTCTGAAACTGTAAATCACTCTTGTGACTCTACCCAAATGGCTTCTTAAAAAATACTTCAGCCAGATATTTATACTCAACTTGCTTTTGCCTTTAGTGAAAAGCTATTTGTTTTTTGTCACTAACAAGCCAGCGTCATTCTTTCTTGTTAAGCATGGTTCAGTAGAGAAATAGAACTTACAATGCTCCATATTTCTTTACACTGCTACTCAAGAATACTCCCTGGAGAATCCTTTTTATGTGATATGATGTTTACTCAGTTGCTCACTCAATACAAGTCATGGAATAAATCCTCCCTTCATTAAGGTTATAATGTTCGTTGTTTTTTGGTTCAGCAGTTTTTAGGATGTAGTTTGTGGTGCTGTTGAACTGTAGTGCATTACACAGAGAGGTGATATAAAAGGGGTTGGACACCTCTCTGCGTAATGATACAATTCAACAGCGCCACCAGCTGCAGCCTTCAAAATGATCACACAGTCTAAGCATTACCTCCCAAAACACTTGCAACAAAACCTGAACATTTTAACCTTCATGAATATAGGATTTACTGTTGACTCAGCACATTAGGTTTAGCTGGGTGTACCTAATAAACTGGCAACTGTAGCTAAGGTTATACACCAGAGATAATGGCAACAAAGATCTGTTGAGAAAAGCAATGGAAGCAGCAGTCATTTTGTAATTGTTAATACTTCCTCATGGATATATGCTTGGGTCTAGGCTCACTATGTGAGTGATTTAATTCTCTTAATAAAATAAAACATGTTTCATTCCCTTGGTATCTTTATCTAATGAATCTGCTGGTTACTGTAACAAGCTTCAGTTAAAATAGATTATTGGCAGATATCTCTTATTAATGAGAGTGTTTCCTTTCAATGTGAGTAGCTTTACTGCTAGCTAGGGGTGTTACACATACATAGTGTGGATTTACTGCTTTCACAAGTCTATTCAGGGCAACTAGGGCACCATCTAGTGTTTCATATTCAACACTGACCTCTGCAGGAACAGCTTACCCTATCTGACCCAGAAGGTTTATGTAAATATGACAAAGCTTCATCATTCTTGTGACCAAGTGTTTAAATCAAGTGTCTACATGTGAATTTCATTAACCCGCCTACATATTATGGAAAACCACACATGAACTCAAGATTTTATTTGCTGAAACAGAGTAAGTCTTTAAAAAATACAGAGTTGCTACTGTTTTGACAGATCACTATCCTTTGCCATCTCGGCCCGTCTTAGCCGGCGGTAATTTAGAAACAACTTTGATAAAATACATACACGAGTCCATCTTCAATCCAACTCGTTATTCTGCTTTTTACCCAACAGCAGTCTCAAACCTCTAGAATGTTAATAGGTTAATCTACAGCAGTTTTATTTACAAAATTACACAAAAGCAAAACACGACCCTTCTTCTGAAGGGCATTTTTGGAAAATAATTTAAAAACAGAAAAATACAATTATTGCAGTATACTACAATCTTATTGTTACATGATGCAAAAGCACCATTCTTGATGTACAGATTTCAGTGCAATTCGTTCAGGTGTACCCTCACCACAGGGAACATGAGCTTTGCCTCAGAGCATCAGGGATATTAAAACCCCTACATCACATTTCCCCTCGCTTAGAGAGGGGGCTTCTTACGTGACAATGTCATACCGATTGGGACACCATAGCTGTAATTTCATATGGTCATCATTGGTGGGATTCTTCACATTACACACTGATATATGTACAAGGTACTGCATTACAAATTATTTTGAGACCAGGGATCCAATAGAAAGCAAGTAGTCATATGAAAACAGAAAGAGCATCAGTTATGAAATAGTCCATCTCTGAAGTTTACATTAGAGAGTTGAAGCTGTTCCTTTCTAGAACAATACCACTTCCTCCTGCTCTCCTGACATGATTCTGCTTATAGCTTCAGCCATTACATCTTTGGCTGCCAAAATGAGCAAAAACTGTGAGAATAATATTTTTATGTGGAAAACAAACAATAACAAAAAAACTCCAGTGATTTCTCTGATTTGTCATCAAAACAAATGGGTTGTGTTAATATTCCCCTTACATGGAATATAAACCAATGTCTTGAGGAAGTCTCTTTAAATCGACACCCTATCTTAAAAAGTCAGGGAAAACCATGAAAAAAGTCTCACGAGCCAGAAGAAAAGGTTAGTGTCAATTTTAAAGACAACACAGGCAGAACCACTTTGTGGCTACAACTCGCTGCACTGTGTGGGCCAGTAAAATGGTGGTTTATTGACAAGCGTCCCGTCTCACTGACTGCATGTTCAGCAAAGACTTCTAAAACACCAAACCGAGACAGTTCAGGTCAGGTCTTTTCTTCAAAGCTGTAAATTAACTCCTTCACTTGTATCATTACTCAAGAGCCATGGTTAGGTGGATGCTGGAGGTCCTGCCCTGAAAAGATTGGGTGTAAGAGTGGGTGGAGCTGGAGAGCTGCTGCTGCAGCAGCCTGTGAGGGCCGAGGTGTGAAAAGTGTGGGGTAGAGGGCGGTATGTGGGACATGGTGGAGAGCTAAAGGGGTGTGGTGAAGTGCAGAAGCTGGGATAATATGTATGGGCTGACCAGAGAGGAAGGCTGTAGGGTGAGCAGGAATCAGCCCGGCATGTCCAAGTGAGTGTCCCAGAGAATGACCGAGGGAGGGCCCCAGAGGAGACAGAGAGATGGGGGTTAGGTGGTGCTGGGGAATATGGTGTACCTGGGCTAACTGGGCATGTGCAGGGTGTGGGTGGTGGGGATGCGCTGGGTGGATGCCCATGGCCGCAGCAGTAGCAGCATGGTGCTGCAGGATGGCGTGTTGCACTGTGGTGATTGAAGTGCCGGAGGCCACAGACACAGTTGGCTGCTGAATGTGGATTTGCTGCAGAGCTGGAGGAGGGGGAGCTGGGGCCAAGTTGGCGGCTGCTGCTGCTGCGGCTGCTGCTGCAGCAGCAGAGGGAAATGTCTTGACCTGTTTGGCCAAAAGCTGCTGCTGGATGTGCTGCTGTGCAGCCTGTTGCAGCTTGCTGTACTTTTCCATTTCCTCTGGTGTGAATGTAATGGGCTGACTCTCCAGAGGAGCCAGTCCATCCTCCTCTGCCTCCATGCCATCCTCCTCCAGGTTGGGTGGTGGATAACCAGGATAGGCATGTATGGGAGGCTGCTGCTGCTGCTGCTGCATCTCTGGCATGAGGGACTCCATCATGGGGTTCTGGGAGGGGTCCTGTCCTGATTCTCCTTGGTACTGAGGCATCATTATGGCAGGCTCCTGTTCAAACAATGGCCGCGGTTCTGGGTGCACTTGGGGTTCAGTAGTGGGTTGCGGTGTCTCTTCTTGTACCACCGTGCTCTGTGGGGCCTCCTCAACCTTCTGGACTGGTGGAGCTGGAGGTGGTGGTGGAGGAGGGAACTCCCTTATAGGCTCTACCAGGATAACCTCTCCCTCAGCATCCGAG
This sequence comes from Lates japonicus, assembly GCA_033238685.1. Lineage (NCBI taxonomy): Eukaryota > Metazoa > Chordata > Actinopteri > Centropomidae > Lates > Lates japonicus. Next base: position 5,224,891 of record BRZM01000007.1, read on the forward strand.
CTCTTCCCTGCTCCTGACTTTTCTCCTTCATCAGGTCTGGTTAGGGGAATCACTGGTTTCTTCCCTGCCTGCAGCTTACCAAAAAGTGGAAGCATGGCTTTATTTCCCAGGGTCGGGGGTAGTTTGGGACCAAAGTAGCCCTGTGGTGGGTCCTTTATCTTAATGCCAGATTTTGTTCCTGTGGCAGAATCATCAGAACTTTTTTTAGACTGGACCTTCTCCAGCAGCTGACGTGCGGTAAGAGTGTTTTTCTGTTCCCCTGCATCCCGGGACCCCCCTGGCCTCAGAGCCTGCGAGCTGGATGAATGGGTGTTACGGTTAAGGCCTCGTGATGAAGATGATCGTGGAGACTGGGAGCGGTAGATGCGAGAACGGTTAAAGTCTCTGCGATGTGTGTCGCTGTCCCCTCGACCCCTAGCGCCTCGTCTGTGAGGGGAGCCTTTGGCTGAACTGGAGGAGCGGCTGGCAGAGCTGTGGCTCCGGCTGTAGCTGCGCCTCCAGGATCTTGCACTGGTGCTGCGGCTCCAGCTACTAGAGCTTCTCGAGCTGCTCCGATGGTGCCGCCGGTGCCTTTTTCTGCGGCTGTAGCTGCGTGACCGTGAGCGGGAGTCATCTGAGGAGGAAGAGGAGTACTGGTGTCTCCTGGACCGTCTACGTCCTCGGCTGCCCCTGCGCTCATACTCGGAGTCTGATGACCGTTTGGAGCGCCGCCGTCTGCGACCCTCTGTGCTGTAGTCACTGTAGCTGTCAGAGTAGCTGCGGCTACGGTGGCTGTAGGCACTGCTGCCTGCTGAGGAGCGCTCCGAGCTGCTGGAGTAAGAGTGGCTACGGGAGGTTTGGCCACGATGGCGCCGACGACTGCTGCCCCGTCTTTCCCCCCGTCTTGATGAACGACTGCAGGACCGCCCTGATTCCTCACTATGGTGGCGGCGTTGTTCTCGAGGACTTGACCTGTGATGACGTGACCGCTGAGTGGTAGAGCCCCCTTCTTCTTCGCTCTCGCTGCTAGGAGGTCTGCCAGGACCAGGACTCTTTTGAGCTGAGGTGGAGCAGGAGGCACTTTGAGGTGCACTGGAGTCAGTCTTTTGTCGCTTGGTGCCACTGTGCTCCTCTGAGGAGTTGGCCTTGTCAGTGCCTTTTCTGGTTCCTCCTTCCTCTGCTCCAGACTTGCAAGGCACTTCCTTAGTCGCACGTTTCCTCTTCCCCAGCTCTGCTCCTGTATTTCCTGTACCTCCCCCTCCTCCAGTTGTCAGCTGAACAGAGGAGGAAGCAGCTTTTTCTTCTGACTTTGGTTTTGCTTTCTCTTTTTCATTACCTGTTACCTCATCTTGATCTGGGGCTTTGTTTTTGCTCTTCTTCCGTTTGTGTTTTTTCTTCTTTTTGGGCTTTTCTTGTGTTGCCTCAGTCTCTCCCTCTGCATCTTCAGCTGTTCCTTTTTCCTTTCCTTTGCGTTTTGAGTGCTTTGAAGACTTCTTGTGCTTCTTCTTTTTCTTTTTTTTCTTGGCACTACTGCTGCCAGTTGCAGGCTTTTGCTCATCACCCTCTGACTGGCCAGGCTCTCCCTTCACCACTGGCTTATCTTTGTCAGTGCTGGTCCCAGGTTTAGTAGTTGAATCTACCTCAGTTGTTGAGGCTGCTACTTCTTGTCCCTTGTCATCAGACTCTTCACAAGGCTTAGGGGACTTTGCTGCTTTCCCACCACGTGCTCCTTTGTTGCGGGACAGCTTGAAGTCAAAGTAGAGGGGATTACAGCTGTAAGACAGGGAAGGCTGAGCTTTTGTGAATTCAAGGAGCTCAGAGGGCCACTGCAGGGTAGTGCTCTCATCTTTGCTAAGAACTGGGAAAAATGGACCAGTGGGGATTTTAGGGCCTGAATTGGAATCCACAGTATCCTGCGTGCTCTCTACTTTTTGTGTAGGTGAAGTGGGTGTTGTGGAAGCTGAGTCTGCTGCACATGAAGAGACATCCTCCGCCTTCACTTTAGGTGACAGAGGAGTTGGCTCTGGGTCAGGAGTTGAAGTGGAACTACCTTGTTCTTTTTCAGTCTTACACTCTGTAACGCTGGGCTCTGTCTGTTCAGGACTATCTTCAACCTTTTTCTCCTCCTGCCCTTCTTCCTCATCTTCCCTCTTCTTTGCTCTGACACTGCTCAGTGGCCTTCATGAACAGCAAAAACTGGAAGTGAGGCTTTACCCTGCAGTGAGCTGGAGGTACGTAGTGATAGTACTGAGGCTCCTGTCCAGCATATCCTTCCTCCTTTTTCATCATCATCTTCAGTTTGTTGAGTGTGGAGGCTAAAGAGCCTCCGTCATCGCGCAGCTGGGCCTCTTCCATCCCTACCACACTGCCGCCCTCTCCTCCTTCACTTCCTCCGGATACAACCTTAGGGCTATCTGTGCCGCAGCCTGATGTCTCCTCTTGTCCTCCAGCCTTTTCCCCCTCCTGGCTCTCCTCTTCCTCCATAGCTTCCTCACCATGATCAGCGAACACTGCAGCTGCTGTCTCCAGCTTTACTGGAGCCTTCTTTGCAAAAGAGAAGGACACACTGACTTTGGATGCACTGCTTTGGGTTGGGGAGGAGGAGCTGTTCTTTCCCAGAGAGAAGCTGATGGCTGGGCCAGGTTTTGGGGATGCTTGCCCAGTTTTATCTGTCAGTGGTCCTTCCAGGACAGCGTCTGTCAAAGGAGGGTTCTCAGGCGTCAAGTTGTCGCCATCTTCCGTCTTCTCTCCGTCCACAGCCACCGTTGTGGTTTTGAACATAGGCCCACTTCCTGGAGTACTGAAACACAGAAGCACGATACCAATTTGACTGTTGTTTATCATCACAAGGGGCCTGACAGGATCGTAATAGTCCTCAGTATCAGAATTCAGTGTTACAGGCTGTTACAGTACAATCTTTAAAATCTGTCATTTAACATCTGTGTTGATCTTAGGAAATGTCCTCCAGACAAGACTACAATTTGAATTCTATTTTGCTTTCACCTGCTGTGCAAGTGAATTGTTAAAATAATATTCCATCTATATTTTATGTTTTAATATATGGTCTTTGTTCTGTTTAACGGGCTGCATGACGATCCTTCAAAGCTCAACATGCTTGTAACTGTGCCATTAATAGATACATGTTGAATCCAGCCAGCAGATGGCACTCCAGGAATAAATTCTTACCGGTCCTGGTGTTTCCTCTGCTCAGCCAGCTCATGTAATCGACGCAGCATCTTTTCTTGCTTCTTTCCATCTTTCCGTGAACGCGATGACACGTTACGAGCGAACTCTCTCTGCTTCAGCTCTTTAAGCCTCTGCATTGCAGAAAAGCAAGACAATGACAAGAGAGGGAGAAACAAGGGTCATCAGGATCTCATCACTTCTCTTTTGTTTCAAAGCAAAACAGATCTCCATTAAGATTACAAAAACTGACAGCAAACAGTACCTGCTTGTGAGCGTGGTCGTAAGAGTTTATGTGGTTGTCAAATTCCTGGTGTTTGGTGTACTGTTTGTCACATAGCTCACAGTAGAAATTGGCTCTCAAGTCTTCCAGAGCCTTTGCGATGGCTTTCTCCTTTTCCATCTGGTCCTATAATTGGTGGACAATGAAGGAGAGAATGAGTGAATGAATCTCAAACTCTGTTTAAAGAGAATTTAAAAAAGCCAAAAAGCCTCACCTTGTATTTTTGCCGCAGTTCCTCTGTATCCTCTTTTTCCACTTCAAGCACCCTTCTCTTCTCTGTAGCATCCTCTGCATAGTCCAACTAAAAGGGCAAACACAGCAAACAAAATGCTCCTGAATCGACGGGAAGCAGTACCAATTCATACTGTATGTATTTAACCACTGTGTGAACCATTAACTGTAACGCATCTAGGCTACAGGGGTTATAGAGAGTGTTTGTCTTGCTTGTATGTTTCCTACACGTTCTGATGTAGACAAATCATTGATAGTTAAGATACAAGGGACTGCAGGAACACGTGGACACTGAAGAACAAATTCCCCTTATGACTGTTATTCAACCAATAATGTGAAGGTCGAATGTGACTGAACACAAGAACTGAAGTTACAGAAACTTCACAGGCATTCTGCAGGCACCAGTTGTAAAGCATGTGCGTCTATACTTTAATCTTTCATCACACTTTATTTTCTCTTTCAATGCCTGTTCATCTAAAATGGGGTTTTGAGGTCAAGGCTCTGGGTATGGTAGTCAAGATCTTCAACAGACATCTTGACAAACCACATCTGCATGCATTTTGCTTATTGCTGAAGCTGTCAGCACAAAAGAATAGTCTACAATGTCACTGAGTGCTATAGCACTGAGACGTGTACTCAGTGGAGCTAAGGAACTTAAACCATACTATGAATTTTTTTCCACTGACTGATCTGCATTTGAGACTAATCGTTCATTCAGGTAGTATTCTCCTGGCATCCAACACACCCAGAGTTGTCTGTCAGACTGCCAGTTGTTGGAGGGTGATTGATGACTTCAGACAATGTTTTCACTGCTCTACAGTCCAATGCTGATGAGCTTTACACGACTCCAGCTCAAACTTGGCACTAGACACTGTGAATGCTACCCTAAGGCTCATGTGTGGATTTTGGAGCTCCCAACCTCTTTCATAGGTTATCTAAAAGTCAGTAGTGAGCAATGCAACCATGGATAGTTGGTACTAGTTCTAGTACCATGCAGAAAAACAATGAGCTCTTCAGTACTAGTTCTACAATCAATAGTTGTATAAAGAGTATATTATAAGATCACAGCCAAGAACTGGTCTGTTCCAATATCAAAACAGAAAAGCAGATAAATAAACTGTCAAAATAAACTGCCTCTTACCTCCATCTCCATCCGTCCCATCCCCATGACATCATATTTGAGGATAATGGGCACAGGGTCGGTTCGTCCTGAGGGAAAAGAGACAGAGAAAGGACGAGGTGAGTTTCTGAGACTGGGACGGAGGGCCAGGTCGGAGACAGCCTGCTTTTAGAGCATAGGGTGCTGGGGTTAGAGAATTTTGCCTTGAAGTGCAAAGAGACCAGAAAGCTACAGTGAACCAAACACCAGCCATTCTCACAGCTTACTGCAGCCACCAAGTACAGACCAATTTATCCTTCCTGTTACATTTGACCTGGCTGCTGATTTGTATTTTGAATTAGTCGAATTAGCCGCACTTATTGTATTCCTGGTGGTTTAAATGAAGTCAAGGGCATAGGGTTGTTCAGCTGTACTGTATGTCTTCTTAGAAAAAGAGGAGAAAAAAGTTCACTAGAAACTCAACTGTCAGCTTTTAGCTAATCTTTTTCCATATCTTTTCAGTGTAGTTGTGCCATCCAATACCCCTCCTCCACCCAGTCATTGCTGCAGTCCTGTTAAACCAGAAAGCCAAGTTTATCAAGGACACTACAGCTTGAGGGACTGCATGTGGTGGTGTGTGTGTATATGAAGGGAGTTGCAACAGGCCTGCGCAGCTGCTGCCACTGCTCACTGAGCGACACTGCGACATCCTCCATGAGGGGAACAAAGCCTCCCAATATTATCTCAGGCCTATTGCATCATCTCTTTCTGAACTGTCTGCAGGCTGGCTGACCCTTTCAAGCCCCTGTCACTGTCCTCAAGTCCAAATCTTTTCCCTTGTCCCAGGCCCCCTTCCTCACCAAGACTGGAGCTGAAAAATCATTTTCCTTTGTCTACTTAAGCTATGTTATGTAAGCTGTGAAAAGAGCTAGATCAGAAGGAAATTAACTGTAGAAAAATAAACAAACCAAAGACAACCAAAAAAACAGAATGAAACATTAAAGATATAAAATATATAAAATCAAAACTACTTTGGAGATTGACACAGAATTGCTTAATCCACTCATAATCAGCCAAACAAAGCAGAGAGAAAGACAGAGTAAAATTAAAAAAGGACACAAGCACTGAACTACAGCAGAGTGACGTCACAGGCCAGGTATCGCCATGGTGACAGTGCAAGGGATGGGGATACTTACCTGGTAAAACATGGGTATGGGAAGGGGGAGAAGGAAGGGGAGGACAGACAGACAGATAGACAGGGGAATCTCAAAACAAAAAGGCATTAAAAGAATTTGGACTAGTCTGCTGCTCCTGTTGCCAGCCAGATACAATAATCCATCTTACTGATAGTGATTATCAATTCAGTTTGGTTTCAGTTTTTTTCCTCCCACATATTCAAGTTAGGTTTTTTTCATGAATCAAATTTCTATTTATACCATTGGGCATATGGAATAGCTACAAGCACTGGGCTTGGAAATGTACAATCAAAGTTTAATTGTTGTGATAACCGCTCCAAGTACAGCAGCTGATTAAAATTTCTCACCAATTTTACTCAAAAATTCTTAGAATTCTCTTAGAAAGAAAGAAAAGCAAGAAGGCTATTACAAGACATTTGCCAAAGTAATATTTTGAGCCAAATACAGCCCACAGACAACATGCATAATGTATTAAATATTACTGCATGTGAGGGCTTTTAGCTTTCCTTAAAAGGGGCTATTTGTAAGTTTTCTCTGCCGCAGAACATGGTTTCTTGCTGGGACTCGGTGGTGGTGATTGTTGCTTGCCAAGAGCCTCAGCCATTGTTGCGTTTAGATTACAAGAGGCCAGAATATGCCCTCAGCAGCGCAACTTTTGCAGGGCAATCTGGATGCTACAGTGAGTTGCTATCAGAATGACGAATGACAGTCAGCTGGTTAGCATGCTAACTTTAGTAGAAGAAAAGAAATGACAAAACTAGAAGCAAAACACTGCCATTGCTTTTCACTGCTGGAGACAGTGCAAATAATGGGATGAAGTTTGATGCTGAACTCGCCATGTTTCCTCTTGACTGGTAACTGAAAAGCTGTTAATGCTAATTTTTGGCTATCTAGCAACAGCAAAACTCACAAATAGCTCCTTTAAATTATGAATTTATTACTTTAAATGGGGCTACTTCCTGGCACATTCTTACCTTCCTGAACAGAGAAGGGTAAGAATATTATTTGAGGTAAATACCTGTGTCTTTCCTGAAACTTTCCTTGATTAATTTTATCATCACAGCCCAATGACATATTAATTCTGAAATCATAGATGCATGGGCATTATAACATATAGCGGCCTGCCTGGACTCTCAGTCCCACTGCAGTGTCTGTCAGTTGGAGGGGGGGGGCAACTGAAAACCTAACTCTGATTGCATGATTGTGGAGGCCTTATTCCACACAGGGAAGTAAGAGGAGAGGACTGATTGTGTGATATCTAGGTCATAAGACTATCTACTGATAGGCATGTGTGTTCATGCTGTTTGTCCAACAGCGGTAGAGAAGTGAAACCAAAAACAGAGTTTGGTCTGTTAGCAAGCCACTGCAGTGGTCTGTCTGAATGGAGTCACAAGCCAGGCCCAGAATTAAAGATTAATGGACAATTACAGTCATCCCAAACTATCACCAATCTTTAAACACAGTGACAATACTTCCACATTACCCATTCCAGTGGAAAAGAAAGGGACCAGACAAAAACAATGTGCATCTAAATCACAGGGTGTGAATCACAAGGTTTAAAAAAACTGAAAACAAACAAAATGACAATGTTCTAAGAGTAATACATATGCATGATAATATACAAGCAGCAGAATGAGGACTAATACAGAAAGAATTGAAAGCCTATGTAGCATTGGTGCTCTGATGAGAGGAAAACAAAAAATGGGAGAAATTAAAACAAAATTTTAAAAAAACAAAAAAAAAAAAAACAATTCAATTGGGGGATAAAATAACATTTACCACTAAGTTTACCATCAGCACAACATGGGCAGGATCAAATCGCTGTAAAAAAGAAACACCAATTGGTTAAGCAGGAAGATTGAGGCACATAGAGAAGGGAGGGTGGGGTTGGGAGTGTGGTTGTGGGGTTAAGGGGGGTTCATTACCAGAGGGGCTTCAGTGTATCACCCCTCGTCCCTTCACTCAGGGCTAGGTGCTTACAGGGATTTCCTCTCACCACTCTCTCCCAACCACTAGTCCCAGTCCCCAGGCCCCTAACCTGGCATCATCTTGCTCTCTCAACCGCAGTATGCCCCTCAAGGGTACCAGACTACCACCCCTTACATAGTACGCCTGTATCCATATAGTAGTAAAACCTAGCAATCCTTCACTTTTTACCTTAGCCGCGCATAAGAAAGTTAGAAACCCCATCAGATAAGTACATTTGGAGGAGCTATACTGGGCGAGGGACTGATTAAAGCAACAGTCTGATGGTATATCAACTCCAACAGATATCAGAAGAAACAAAAGTAACATCTACTTTTGCAGTGTGTGGTACATGGTTCACATTGGTGTCTTTCTTAAACTTGTGGGCAGATATTTAGTCTGACATGATAGATGCCTCTAGGGACGACCACCATTTTCCCCCTTTGAGCTTTCTGCCATACGATTGTCAGCCCATTAGCAAATCTCCCTCAGATTCTCTCATTTCTTGCGCTAGCATACAGCCAGCAAGCTTGTTTTGGGATGTGCTTAACGCCGGAACAAGTGAACACATGACACACGTAAAATGTACCATGAGGAGAGAGCCAGCAAGGCTTTAAGCAGTGCTTAGAGTGGGTTCTGCATTGCTATGGAATAGCAATTTCTTTATACCAAAGTATGCTTAAAAATGTGAACTGTGCACCCTTCTGGAGTGTTACATTTCACTCTATCCTGTGAACGTATAGTTTAGTGTGTTACCTCCAACACTGCTTAAAGCCCCAGGTGAGTGTGACAGTTTGAGGCAGGCAGGAGTGCACCTCTGGGACAAACATGCTGTGCAGGAGGGGCAAAGAAACAGGGGGAGGATGGGAGCGTGTAACCATGGGGACAAGAGACATTCGGGGTGTAGAAAGGTGGTGAGGTTTTCCCTGTAAGTTGACTCTATGGCCTGGTCAGTAACAGACACATACACGCACACGTCTCAGTCCCACATAATGACCACACACATACACACAAGTTTCACAGGTTTGGAGGTAGAAACAGGCAAACAAGCAGACGGAGGGAAACTTGTCTACTCTGCAAGCCATTCAAAGTCTGAGCCGTGGTTACAGCCAATCAGATACCCGACATACAGAGCTCCAAGGGGAAAAATCTAAAATACGTAGTGATGATGATTCTAAGGGATGTGATGAAATCCTTGCTTCCCTAGATCTACCTCGATTTCAAATGGATTTTTGTTCTTTGTTCAAATCGAAACCTTTACTCTTGAGCAGATTGACATAAAGTTTAAGTGATTATGAAGCAAAGAGGAGGGGCTGATGGGGCCATTGGCCTACAGTGCACTGTAAAGAAAGGATTGTTACATTGAGTCCAACTGCAGGTGGAGAAAGAAAAGCTACACCCACACACACACATACTGACACAGAGGATCAACAAACCCACCTAAAAGGGGCAAAGGACAAAAGAAGAATGAACAGAGTCAATGGTGAAACTTAAAAGGGGACACAATGCTTTCCTTAGAAATTCAAAACCTTCTCTTCTGGCAAGGGAGGACAGGAAAAGGAAGTAAGATTGTAATGATTATCAGCAGACTTCAATGAGATGCAAGGGTGCGAATTGTGTTCTTGAACCTACTCCCAAGTGCATTGGCAAATTTGAACAGAAGATAGTAGGCTCCAACACTGGGCCATTAATTCCTACACAGCAACTGGACACACTTTGCCGCAGTCTCATCTGCCCACAAAGCAAGTGCCACATAACCACATCAGTGGTGCCAGCAGCAAAACAAGAGCACCAGTCGCTCCTGGCTTGTTCTCCCAGCCACACCAGCACACATGCCTCACATCAAATGGTGCTGCCAGCTGTTAGGGCCAGATGGAAATAAACAATGATGGACAGCAAATGCTAAGCTCATTTCTGCTGTGTTATTGTATCATACACTTGTCAGACTGCACCCAGAGCAAGCAGCTTCTATAGTCTCTGGGCTCTGTGCATGGTCAGGGTGAGAATACCTATGAGGCGACACAGGGAAGCAAGGCCATATATGTACATGAGCGAGGGGTGCTAGAGCAGCAACAACACAGCTTAACAGCCAGTCACCCAGATCACATGTCTCTGGAAGCTCATAATACACATTATCGCTTGTTTAATGTCCTAATGTGGAAACAGATATAAAGTAAGGAATACAGGTGGTTTAAAACCAAAACAGTAAGAACTTTCACACTGCGACCGTCGTCTGACACTGTTGTGAGAGTGACCTCAGACCACACCAGCAAAAGTAAAACAGTGGAAAAAGAAAGGGGCTAGATGTCATCATTGTCATTCCTTTTTTTTTTTTGTCTACAAACAACATTTAGCACTATAGTGGTTATCTGGTAAAATAGTAACAAACTGATCGGTTACCCTGCAAGTCTCAACCAGGTTAAAACCTCATTTTGTCACCACCTGTCTGAAAGACCATATACCACGACTGTGTGTTTCAGTGTAGTCAAGCACACAATTCAAGCTTTCCCATGAACATGAATTTTAGTTTCTACTGTCAAGACAACTGAGAAAATCTGAAAATCATTCCAGAACCATAAACTTTACAGAGGCATTGACTTGTGAGGTAATTTCCATAATCTAACTATGGCAACAGATCAGCTAAGCAGCACAAAATTTACAGATATCTCTCTGTATTTTAATTCCGTTATTAGATTTACAACAGCTCAACACTTTATTAGTTTCTGCAGAGCTCTTATCGTTTAAGTGTAAAGATATAATTTGTCAGAGTTTGGGTGTCTGCTGGAAACTTAGTTTTGCTGGTCATTTCTCATTAAAATGCTGATGTGAGCACAGATGTTGCTAGGTTTTACAGGGAGAGCAATGCGCTGAGCAGAGTTGCAATTGAGCAACTAAGAGAGCGAAGAGGTCAGAAATGACTGCATGAGAGTTATATAAATAGAAGCAGGTAGTATGGTTAAAATGGTATGGACCAAGAGGACAGGAAAAGGACAAAAAGGATATTTATAATCACAAAGAGATTGACATCAACTTTCACAAACAGAAAGTGAAGGGGTTGGAACAAAACAGAAAAAAAACAGCATGCAGCTTTTTGTTAAAGAGTTTTAACAAAAAGGATCGTCGGTGTTAGTAGCGCATTGTGAATGGTACACATACAGAGGGGTGGGGCGGGCTGGGGGTGGGTGGGGCGGTGGGTGGGTTAACAAAACTCCAACTGTGTTAGTCTCAGGTGAATCAGGCACAGAGAGGAAGGTGATGGCTCAACAGGGCTCAATTAGTTCTCTTTGACAAAAAGAGGAGGTCGGGACGGGGGAGGGGCAGAACAGAGCAGGCTGAGCCATGGTGAAGGTGAGTTTCTAGGGTGGTGGAGGTGAGCTGGGCTTGTATGGGTTAGTGCATGTGAAGGGGAGTGGTAGTCACACACACAGCACACACTGCATCTCCGCCCACAAGGTCTCAATTAGGATGCATTTGGTTTAATCCTTTTTTTAAACTGCTGTTGGTATTTCAGAGCAAACTGTTGCCTTCCCTTGCCCTATTTAACATTTCTGGAAGAAAAATTGTGTGTCAGTTGAAAGAACCATGAAATGGCACTTCACCATGATGACTAGAATAAATAATACCAAAACATCTGGCTAATGTTTGCCTCTAATACCCAAGAGAGGCTAAACTGCCTCACTTCCTGTTTCTGTTAGAGTCTGGTATCTTTCCCTCCATTTCGTGGATGTTTGAGCTGTGCGAGTGTCAGATCCCTTCCGCTGTGGGACAAGATAAGAGAGGAATCTGTGCCTGGCCTCACATAGTGGAAACAGAACTTGAGACAGCCAGCCTGTATCAAATCATAACAAGGTTAAATTACATGACTTGTTCCTGCCCAGCAGTTTCTAGACATGTCATAAGATGCACAGAATTAGAGGCTGTATGGCTAGAAAGTGCATTTCCTCCTGCCTGGTGGACAACATGTCCCCTGATTTCACTGTGTAGGGAAACACTGCAGAATTTGCTGCAGTGACTGCCTCCCCTCCCACCGACATTGGGCATGCTTCTGTCCTTTACTGCAGTATTATGGTGCAGCAACACTCTGCACATGAACATTTATATTAATTTGTGTGTTTAGCTGATGTGTGCCCTGAGGCTTGGAGCGAAGAGGGAAATAATATGCACCTTGAGAAATACTCAGCCTCTGCACAATCCCAGTTAGCTGATCTGTTTATTTCTCTTAACCAAAGTCAGAGAAGTCTGACCAAGGTTTTCACAGTGAAGCGTAAGCCTCTGCAAGCTCAGAGAACATAAACCCTACCTTAAATTAAACATGTTTCCTTTCCAAATCTCTCACATTTTTTAATTTCATCTCTGTGAGATTTATTGACAAAATAAAAAGCAGGAAGGGCAAGTTGGATGAGGCACCAGTCGCAACTGCTGACACTAATAAAGAGATTAGTTCAAAATGGGCTCAGGAAAGGTCAGGGGGCGGAGATGAGGCGCAGACTGCATGTTGAACAACAGATGAGTGCACCAAAAGAATAGACAGACAGACGGATGAAAGCAACGACGGCGAGTCCAACAGCAGTGCAAGTGGAGTGAAGGCATTTCCATACGAACCTGGCTTTAAAATACTGGGCTGTCAAAAAAACAGTCACACGTGACACAACGTAAGAAACCGGCCAAACGCTTTCAACTGCAATTCTGCTAGCTTCTCTAGTTCTTAAAAATGCAAATCTCTCTCTGCTTTTAAACAAACATAATACTGTATACAAACAGAAAAGGTAGGCATGTCAATAAATCCACCAACTGACTGTTAATACAGGAGAAAGAAAAAATAGAAAATGTTATCCAAACAAAAGAGATCTACAAGAGGGGGTGTTTTTTCAAAGTGTGCATTGTGCTGTCATTGGCACAGTGCATGGCAAAAGATATGGGTAAGGGAAGTGATATGCAGGGGACCCCACCTAGAGACCTCAGAGTATCAAGCAGTCTTATTACTTCAGTCTATGCAACCATTTATATGTGTACAGTATGGATGTGTTTGTGTGTCTCTGTGTGGGAAATTGCTCTGAATCCGATTACTAAGGAGGATGTAACACGGAGCAGGAATAACAATCCATCCAAGTTACTAAACCTAAGCAAACCAAAACCATGCATTTTCTGGTTGACTGCTCAACAGATCTGAGATTTTGCACAGACTAAAAAGAAGACTGAGACAGACTCTTTAGGGAGCTGTCTTGCAAGAAGTGGGCTGCTGCAGTTACTCATCCTCCTTTCTCATGTCCCTGAGGAATGTTCTCTGGCAAGTGCTGGTAGTGGACATGCTTGGCTGTCTGCTGTTCCTCATAAACTCTTGCAGCTCCCTCGTGTTTGGTGCTCTGCACATTCCTGCTCTGTCTCAGCTACTGCAGGTGAAACTAAATGGAAACAATTGTCTCTGTGCATCAGGAGGCAAACAACTAAAACAGAAGGCTGCCCTTTTCCCAGTTAACTGTCAGATTTAATGTGAAGGGATTCAAAATTTCAATGACAGAAAAATGACAGAAAAGCATTAAAGTCTAATTAATAGCATTTTTAAATATAATAATTTTAAAATACATACTTACCTCATTATTCTGAAGACCCAATTCATCAACGCTTAGCAAAGTTAAGACACTGGCAGAAGGCCCAAGGTTTTTTGGGGCTTTTTTTTTTTTTTCTTAACATTTAGAGGGCCTCAGCAATGACCTTGAACCCATCACTCTTGCTGCTCATAAGACTGGTGAGAGAGTCAAGACTTTAAAAGCATTGGGTTTGACCTTTTCCTTGTCTTTTTCTTTATAACTGATACGTGATACAAGTCCAGCAGTTAACACGGACAAACAGCTGTGTCAAATAATGCAAAAGGCTACACACATAATTCAGTAACAGCTAATAGACTCGCTTTTCTTTGCTGTTCCCCTTGATGTACCCAAATCCTGCTAGGCCTCAGTAACTGTATTAGAGATAAGTAGTAATTACTACTACTTAGATAACAGGAATTGCACAATATACTTTTTTTTTTACCCACAAATTAATCTTCCTGTGGCCTGTATACATGTGTTTTTTAGATTTGTAGTGTGTATGAGTGCTTTCTGTGGCTCTGAGGCTGCCCACTGCATATCGCTCTGGGACGGGGTCAGGTAAGGGGAAGGAGGAGGGGGGCAGGTTTGAGGGGACTGGAAGGGGCAGGGGACGTGGGAGGAATGAGTCTGAGAGGGAAAACTGTAGTAGTGATTAGGACAGAGTGTTGAGAGGAAATAGTACTGAATGCTACCAAGTTAACACATGCAATGCAAAAACAATGTTAGAGAGAAAGAGCAAAGACCAAAGGGAGAAAGAGAGATAGAGAAAAAAGATCCCAATAAAGTACCACAGACCTCTAGCTGCCTATAGATCACACACAATAAGTGGCAAGGGAGGGACACTGAGCAGCTGGGCCGAAGCATTCACCAACAGCTCTGAGATCTAACACTTGCGGACAACTGTCACAAATCCCACCACCTTAGAGGTTGCACTAAGGAGGTAGAGACAGTCCTGTGTTTCTAATGACATGATTATACACATAACACTGTATCTTAGTCTATGGGTTTTATCATTTATAGTAACCGTACACCATGCCTGAAAGTCTACCGTACATATTTTGAGGCTGAGCAGGTATGGATGAACTTCTCTTCTTCTAATTATATTTTGGCAAATGCAGTGAGGTATTTGACCTGTATATGTTCTTACATTTTTCTTTTTAAATAGGAACTTTAATATGAAAATAAACCTGATGTCACAAAATGTGTTGTCAAATCTACTTATATTAACAAGATTAACAGTTTTGTGGTGACAGATTTTTATGTTTATTTGTCTGTGGATAAAAAGTCTGCCACCTTCTTTTTTGTACGCGTACTTTCCAAAGATTAAACATCAGATGTGCAAGCATTACTATTGGTGACTAAGTGACAGTTGACGGCACCTCCGATATGGCCGTTTTTCCACGGATGTGTGAAGAACTGTGTGAAGAGCTGTGTGATGCTGCAGCGCGGCCCTTAGCGCCCCTCCACAAATAATAGCGCAGGAGCAAAAGAGCCACTCAAGCCAGGTGAGCAGGCCACCTCTCTCCCTTTCTCTTCTCCCTCTCCACCACCCACACAAAGTGGGATGTTTGTGTGCATGTACGTCATACCTAAAGCACAACCAGGATATAAAATTTTTATGTTCTTGGCTCACTGGGTTCTAGCTATGAAAAACAGATTTTCAGGCTACAGATATGATCTTACAGTGCAATAAATGAGAAAAGCATATGTAAATTGTGTTTTTCACTTTCTGTAAGACACAGGAACATGACCTCAGTCAGCAAAGCTGACTGCATTTCCTCTTGCTGTGCCTCAAAAACTTAAAACTAAGAGAGACAGGTTTCATTTATAGCCTCAAGCTCTTTATATTGAAAAAACAATGAAGTAGATTTTTTTTTAATGCCCTGCATTTAATTTATGTCCTCTAGAAAATCTTATGTGCTTATGTTATAAGCTGTTAATGATTGATCAATTATTGATCCTTAGTGTTAGTTATACATTAGGTTCAATAAATCTGTTTCTGACTGAAAAAACAAGAATTACAGGTCACTACTTTGATCTATACCTGGTTGCTGATTTGTATCGGATTGGCTCACAAAGCACATCCATAATGTTGAGGAGAGGTGACCTGACACTGTGGAGGTTAAGAGGAGTTTGGGCCTGCTCACCACAGTGCTTCAGAGACAGGAGAGGGGATGGAGAGAGTGGGAAAGACAGAAAGAAAAAGAGCTGCCTGCGCTATTATCGATGTGCCTCTTCAGCGAAAAATGCAGTCCCAGTTGCACAAGCACCATGCCAGCACAGAATGACAGAGGGTACTGTACACCGAATCACTGTGTAGTAGGGAGGGAGCGAGAGAGAAAAAGAGATTGAGAGAGAAAAGATGTAGAGTGTGACAGTAGTGAAACAGAGAGACAGAGAGAGACAGAGAGAGAGAGAGAGAAAGAGAGAGAAAGAGAGAGAAAGAGAGAGAAAGAGAGAGAAAGAGAGAGAGTCAGAGAAGCGTTACAAGGACCCTAAAGATAGGAGTAAGAAAGCAGAGCGTGCAAATACAAACCAGGTCATTGCTGCTTAGCTAATAGGGGCCAATTCGCTGCAGGAGAGAAATGTCGAACACCCCAAGTTGTGTACAATAAGATAACTGTCCTATAGACACAAACACTATACACTAACACATGAATTCTAAAGCTACATAGACACACACTCACTCAAACACAAATGTAGCCATTCACATCATCTAATGTGTGCTCTCTTGTTTGCTAAATGGAGTGGAATAAGCACTGCCTATTTTTTATATATGAGCCACTGCAAAATAAATCAGATTCACAATTGTAAACTCTATCTAATCAGGCTGTTTTACACTCCAAATTCAACTGTGTTTATTCTGTTTGTTCTTGCTTAAGAAGCATGTAATCACACTGTAGAAAGATAACAAAACTGCAGGGCTCTGTATACCAAAACACATTCAAAAGCATCTGTATCCAGTATCCAGAATATAATCTTGTCACTACCAAACATGGATTTTTCTACTGAATAGATTTAAATACATGAACAGCTCGAGTATTTAGATAACAGCCATTAATGACAGTGCTTTATCCACTTCATGCTTTCAGCGTCATCTCTTCTCAGTGCTAAGATGACTAACAATGACTAATGGGAGACTGATACAAAAAAATCAAACTTTTATCTGTAAGCTGTACATAGAAAAACAGGAAGATCTAGCATATACATAATCATTTTAACTGTCACACAGGAAATGGAGTAGGCAGAGGACATGGGAAGTGGGAGGGACTTTAAGGGTATTAATAGACATGAGACAAGTGATTCTACAGGTTACGTGTGTGTTCAAGAAAACACTGGATGCATCTACATGGACAGAATGGAGTAAAAAAGGTGTGGTTCTTATTCCTCCCTGGACCAATCATATCCACTCTCACAGCTGGTCCAATGGTTCAGGATGATGGATGTAAGCCTTACCGATTCGATGGGCTTGTCCAGGGACGCCTGCTCCAGCTCCAACTGGCCCTCTTCATACTGGTCAAAGTGATTCCCACCCTGAGTGACACACATCACACAGCAAACAGTCATTTGATTGGCAGTAAAGCTTGTCGACTAACAGATTAGAAAAATAACTGATAGATTAATGTACAATAAAAGCAACAAAAAAGGAGGAGATTCTGAGGAAGAATTCAGCACTGAACATTTGCTTTAACCCTCATTTCAAAACAAGACACTGACTAGGTTTATTTTCATCTTTGTGTTTTCAAAACAATGAGACAGCACAGTGCGAGGAGGCGTGCTTACTGCCTATCATTTGCACTGAATAATACTCGTTCACACTGAATAATAGTCAATCACACAAATTGAATAGCAGGACTGGAAAACTTTGTAGTAATTATATTATACACATCACAAGATATGTTAATCAAGAGCCAAAAAGAAGGTCAGCATTTCAACTGGTGGTGGGTTGACTGGCCTTTGCAAACTGTCTACGTGTGATGAGTAATATACATTTTTTGGCACTTGAGATATGTGTGGTTGACTATGCAATATCTTGAACATGAGAGAGAGAGAGAGAGAGAGAGACATCCTCATAAGGTGCAGTATAGATGCAAAGCTCCAAGCACCAGAGGTACACACAGCAGGTGCATGCCATGACTGGAAATATGTGACTATGTTTTTCCCTTTGTTGCCTATTATTCCCTAATAACCCATCCTGTTTTCCTGTTGTTTTAATTTAAAAGGGCCTTTCAATATAAGGTTCATATTATAACTTACATTTCAGTTGGGAAATGTTTTTGTTTATTCAGAGAGAGAATTGAAATTTCACTTGACATGGTTGCTCTCTGTCTCTTTATTTCTTGATAAATTTATTCTAGCAGTGACGGCAGAGAGGGGGAAGACTTCCTCAGGCTATTTGTTGTCTGAATCTGACGTGAAGCACAACTTTACTTATACAAACTGAGTGTTTATGTTTAAGCCCACGCTCTGGGTGGGACAGAGAGTGAGTAATGGGCTTGCTACCCCAACCAAAAGGAGTGTGTTTATAGAGCTGCTTCTGCTCTGAGACAGATGGCTTCCTCCCTCTTTGCAGCAGAGGAGAGACGAAGGTCATGTTTGTGAGTCTGTTTTCTCCTGACCTTACCACAAGCAGAAAACTGAAAGATTCCAAAAATAGTCCATGCTGTTTTATTATTAACTAGCTGCTTGAAGCTACTGGTAACAGAACAAGTGTAGGCAACTAAATATAATGTAACAAATGTACAAACATACTGAAATTTATTTATGTCTAGTTAAGGGATGGGACATGCACAGTTGGATATTCACCTTTCCAGAGGTTAATGGCATTTTCTGATTATTCAGTGGAAGTGTGAAGCCAACATTCCTGTACAAAGACAATGCTAACATGGGCTGAGCCATACAAGAGGATTTACCTGCCACATTCTCTAGGGAATCTGGTTTTGCAGAGATAAGCAACTGCTCAAATCAGCCTACAATAATGAGGTGATTTGATGCCACACTGGCAGTCATTAATTCAGATGAAACCGGACCCTGCATCAGCATGAGTGAAGCCAGGAATTATGAGACAGGGAGATGCTGGGGAAGAGCAAAGGATTTATTTATGAACAAATCGATGGCTCCCTGCTTCCCCCCTCCCAAGTCTCCTCCTCCTGGCTTTCTGCTCAGACCACTTAATGTGCTATCAGCACAGCCCCCACCACAGTGACTTCTTATTTTCACTGCTGCTTGTCTCCTCATCACCCTGACTCTGGTACACAAACACCACATCGATGCTGCATAGAAATGATCTTAGCTCTGACCTCTGATGTGCATTAAAACAGTACATTTCCATCTATGCTACAACAGTGAAGTGGGTACTCCATTCCACCCCACATTAAGAAATGAGAGAGCTGCTCCTGGCCAACTGTGTGGATGCTCATAAATTGCCTCATGTGTTTCTGCAGCTCAAGATTAGCCACAAGCTTAAGCTCCAGCAACGATGTAAATCAACAGAGCTGTTGGACTGGCTGTTGGACTGGTTGTGCAGTAGATATTAGGTAGACCATCTGTGGGTGTTTCCTGCGCCGTGTTGCTTGGCAGCAGGCTTAAGTCCATGGAGTCAGAGAGAAACTTTCTGAATACTGAGCATATGAATGCCTTCACAGCAGATCTTACACACAAGAGCTCCACTGTGCTGAGCTGGAGCTGCCCTCAACAGACTCATTCAGACCACACAGCAATTCAACCTCTCACTGACAAAATAGCAGAATACTGAGCTCCCACTGGACACCAACACAGTGGGCGTAGAGTGAAAAAAAAAACACAAATAATTTCACAAACTGCTCCTTATAGACATGTTTGAACTTGTCAAGGGTTGCATTGCATGTCTGATAAGTTGACTGTTTCACCACAACATTGCTGCAGCAAAGAGATGAATACGATTGTGTTCAGAAAAAAAGGTGAGCAGTGTACTCCATTTTCAACATGACATCTAGTATACAGCTATTCTCTATGAGACCCCGTATCTGATAGAGCAAAAAGCTCTCAAACCAAGCCAAAGCATCACTAGCTTCAATATCTTTGCTGAAACACTCATATTCTCAGTGGGGGCATACATTACAGAACAATATGCTGTCATAAAATATCAGGAAGAGGGGTCTGAAAGAACAGAAGAAGACAGGCGCTTCCCTCTGGGTTTGCATTTAAATTACTCATCTAAGCCCTTGATCTGACCCAGCCTGAACATCATTGTTGATACAGCAACTCTCCACTTCCTTCACATGTCACTGGGAAAAAGCACACAGTCACACAAATCAGAAAAGCGCCAATGTTCTCAAGCCCCCATGTAATCGCAAGACTATTTAAATGAGGCTATTTATTTGATAAAACCACTCAAATGTCCAGCAAAACACTGTACTCTGACTTAGAAGTGAATAATTCTGACACATTAACTTGTGCAGCAGAACACCACCTGAGATTCAAGTTTCTGTACTGGCATTCATCCACTCTGCGGATGTGTCCCTGAGCCAGACACTGAATCACGATTACAAACATGGATGGTAAAACAGTTACTTAAGATGCTTCACTAGAACTGCCAGTTGGTGGATTAGCCAATAATGACTATGTCAAAAAGTGGGAAGTTCCCAACAATTAAAAACCTGTTAGGTGGCTTAAAAATATGGACAGATAAAAAGTATGACTGATACAGAGTAAAGCAAGGAGATTATAATGTCATCTGAGGGATTCAAAGAAATTGCCTGTGATGAATGACAGCATGTTTACGATGAGAAAAAAAAACCTGCGACGTCCCAAACTACAAATGTGGATGAGGCTTATTTTACAGTCCAGCCAGCAATGTTGTGTTTGGCTTATACTGGGTGTGGTCTTAGATCACAGATAAGCGAGTCAGAGACAAACAGCTTGTGGATGAGTTGTGAAATTCAGCAACTCAATTCTGGCTCTCATGTTAAATGGTAAATCCTTACCTAATGTGGTTTCATTGAAAAAGATGGGGGGCAAAATTGACAAAAATGTAAACACTGTCCAGGGAAACATATAGGCAAGAGAAATATGGACTAAAACAGGCTCTTATTTTGCAAGATATTCGCTTGTTTTAAATAATTAATTCTACTGAAGATACACAGTAACATCACATAGTCTCAGACACATTTGTGCACAAGACTTGGATGGAGGATTTTGTTATCTCTGCAATAGAAAGTGGGCCTTTTAACAGCCTGATCATGTTCTTGAATACTGATTACTTGTTTTTGTCTATAAAATGTCATAAAATAGTCTTTTTTTTATTTTTACATTTGAGAAGCTGGATCCAGTAAATGTTTTAAATTTGGCTTTAAAAATGATTAAAATGGTAATTTGATCATCAAAATAGTTTTAGATTAATTACATGTAGCCCGAATAATCGACTAATCATTGTAACTCTAGATCAGACCAACTAACACAAGCACCTGACTATTGTTTTAAGACACACTTGAAAAATCGTGAACCTCTCCCTTAACATACATTATAAAAAACAAACATAACCATGGTGTGGTAAATCAGACGGAGAACAACAACCACAACAAAGACAGCAAAAGAAAAACATAAGCCCTACATTCACTGCTTAAGAGAAAAACAGCAAGTGAGTATCCAAGGACATATTGTTTGTTTATGCAAAATCTATCGTCTCACACTTGTGCTTCATATACTTATAAGCTGTTTACCTAGATATTAGACGTAATTTCGTGCGATGCCATTAAATAACTGGACCAACAAAGAGCTGACTAGGTTAATTTAGTGCTAATTAGCTGTGCTGGTTGTATTATAGTTGTCAAAATGATACAGCCATTTCTGGCTAGCGCTACAATCAACCAATGTGCGAAGTTAGCAATCTGCTAGCTAGCTATCCATCGTTAGCATACGTCGATAAATAACCAGTCTACCCAAGGTCACTAACAAGCTAATTGGGCTTCAGTGTCCGTTTCACTGTTGCATGGTTAAGAGGGTTAACGTTGACTAGCGTTACAGCTCAAAACCCATGACAGGAGACAAATATAGCACACAGCCAAACACTGAGACGTGAGGGAAGTTAAATTCAAAAGAGCCGCAGCGCACTAGCGCACTAGCGTTAGCTTCCTCGCTAGCTTGCAGTGCTAGCAAGCGACATCTACACCGAAATGCACGATGCTGTTTGTTAATGCGTCGTGGCTGTGCGTCGCGTTTAAGTCCGTATGTGTGTAAAGGAACATTTAGACGTGTCAGAACCCATGCAAATGCGTAATAGTTTAATGTGCAATACCTGGAAATCACGCTCTTCGTTGAACCTAGAAAATCTGTCGGCCATTTTCTGAACACAGCAGCAGCGGCTTCTCTGCTCGCTCCGTCCGTGTGTCCGACAGAAGCGCGCTGTGGTGGTGATGCGCACTCCGCAACCGGTTCACTCTCTGTCAACTGACATTTCACTAACTATTCCCACCAACATGCAACAATGTCAGCTATGGGACTTAATTAAGCCATGTTAATAATGTAATGCCTATATTTTATTTGCATGTTCACAGTCTGGGTCAACTGTCGAAGCTGATATATTTATTGTGAAATAATGGATGTATAGGCGAGACTGGATTACACAGTGGACAAAGGAGGCAGTTGTCCACCGGCCCCAGATCCTTGGGAGACCCAGAAATAGTAGCTATAGCAGATAGTTTTGTTAGTTTGTTTAACTGCAATTTTTCTTGGAAATATGCGTCAGTAAATTACAGTATTAACGAATGCAGTAAAATTGTATTTTAGGTAATTTTGCAGTCCTGTCTTGTAGATTTTATTGTCTTTAATGATTGTTCAGTGTATAGAAAACTATCATAGAAAACTGGGAAAACTAGCAGATATTCACATTTAAGAGGCTGGTCCTAGTTAAGTTTTTAATTAAAAAATTATTTAAGCAAATAATCAATTATCTAAATAAATGCCAATTCACTCCCTGCCAACTGTATAGACTAGTCATTTCAGCTCTAGAGCTCTGGTTGGTGTTTGGGTGCCTGGGGGACACCATTATTTTAGTATTATTCTAGCTTTTTTTTTCTTTTTTTTTCTTTTTTTAAATACAAAAGACTGTACAATAGTAATCATCAATTGTGTCACTTGATCTATTGCACTGGTTGGTGTCTGGGTCTTTGATCATATAACAAAGCTGCCATGTTCAGTCTGTTGTGTGCACTATAATTGATGAGTACATGTACAGACAACGTACATATACAGTACACAGTGGACTGAAATTTGTGGTTGGGGCATCAGGTTAATCTAGCCGCAGATGTGGGCTTTGTAATCAACAAGAGATAGTAATTTATGATAAGAGTCTAATAACATTTCTAGTGTACATGTGTATATGACACTGAGATACTGGGCAGGGTATCAGGTGATCTGAAATGTTCTATATTGTTTACACAAGTGCAGTACAATGAGTGACTTTGTTATTCATCAGTCAGTCCTGCCTTATTCATTTTGCAAGTGAAACTATAGATAAAATGGTCACACAAAATAAGTGCTATATAGTAAGGGTCAGATGTTACTTTGGAAGTTGCCTGACCTGACAAAGGCTTCACTTATTGTTTTAGTGAAAAAGGCTAGAAAAGCACCTCTAGTTTTTCCTCTCCTAGTAATGTATTGCATAACTTTGCCTTCTGATAGCTTTGAGTAAGGGTTCATCCAATATAATAAAAAAAGAACAAAAAAATATTCAAATTTCATGCTTTCATATTTTATGCTCCAAACAAATACTTTCCAGGAGTGAATGTCACTCTGGATGAAACCTGCTATTCTGCTTGCTTTGTTTAAACAAAATGCTTCTATGGCTTGCCTCTAGATCCTCTTGGCTTTTGTTCACATATGTGTCACAACAAGAAGACATCCAGGGATTTTACTTGGTATTGAAAAAGGGGAAATTACCAGATCATTAATATCTTCTTTGGCCTCCATTCACATGTGACACAGACACAGAACTTTTGCACATTTCTGGATGAGGCTGCTCAAGCGACTCACAGTATGTCTATTATTGATATAAGAAACAGAGAACTATTTTAGACCAGCATTTAGCATTGTTCAATCAGTACTAACAGAGCAAGTAAGCAAAGGACAAAGACATGGTTGTTGTGATAGTCAGATTCACAATGTTTATGTGTTTTTTGGTCAGAGATTTGCAAACCTTCACAATTTTAAATAACTCTAAACAACCCCTTGAAAATATTTGGTCAAATCCTCCTTAAAAATCACAGGATATGAACATCAGTGCTGAACTGAACAATTTCTTGAAATGTTTGGAAGATTCGTGACACCAATACTCATCAATTAAGATTTACTGCAGTTATATGTGGTAATATTGTAATTTACTTAGATTACACATTAGACTATTATGTCACAAGTAAAGCTAAATAATAGTGTTTGTGCTAAACCCCTTTAGTCCATAGAGTATGACTCCATCTTGTGGTACTTTTGTGTCAATACAGGTGATCTAAGGTGCGCTCTGTGTGCAGATGAAATTCAGTGCTGTGTTGGTAAAACTTTTGGCACAGTCTAACTTCAGTAATTGCAAGAAATCTTTATCATCATTGGAAAAGAGAACAAGTAACAAGTAGAAATTTAAGGCAAACAGGAAAAAAGTATTGGATAGAAGAAAAAATACCACAATATATTAATTTTAAAAAACAAAGGAAAGAAGAAAAACAGAATATTACAACTTTAAAAAATGTAATAGGTTGGAAATGGCTAATGCAATAATTAGCCAATGAAACAAAATTCCATCAGGGCAAGTTCTCCACATCTAAAATACCTTCCATTTGTGCATTTTATCACATCAGTCTTTGTTGAAAAAGAAAAAACACAAATAAAAAAAACACAAAGAACTGCGCAAAACCATATAGTGTCAAGCCAGGTTACATAGGTTTTAAGAAGAAGGCATATGTTTAGATCAAAGACATATTTGGGAATATTACTAGAATCATATCAATATTACTGACAGAGTAAGATACATGTTTATCCTCCAGTCCCCAAGAAAATGTAATGTATATGTAATGTATATTTTCATTCGCTCAATAAAAAACAAGAATGTTCTTTATTCAGTTAGTGACGTTAGCGTGCAGGTGTCTTTTTTTCCTCATGTATGTCTACTCCACCAAGCATTCAGGTGTGCAAGAGATATTTGATAATGTATGATTAAAAGTGGTAAAATCTAAGACACTGAGACCTGTAGTTTCTTTCAAATGAAGTGGAATAGCATTTGATCTATGGTTTTGAGTGTCTGATTATTAACACTGGCTTGGATGACTTAAATAATTAGTCAATTATCAAAATACTGCCAGTTAAGTGATCAACTTATCAACTAGGCTAATAATTTCGGCTCTAAAGTTCTGGTTGATTTCTGGGTGCCTGACAAAATAATGACACTATGTGTAGTGGGGGTCAGTAGGGGCCCAAGAACATTTTTTTTTTTTTTTGCCCTGGGGCCCCTCATGAGGGTAATGCAGCCGTGGCCATTGCTTGCACTTTAGTTTTCACACCTCATAACCACTTCCTTTCTCTCCAGTTTCAGGAACTGTCAAATTAAAAACAGGCGCATACAGGAAGTACTGCTACTTCAAATTAAAAGCATAACGGTCACTTACAAAAAAAAACCCCATCAAAAATATCACTTAGACCCCAAACAACAATAAAAATACGTCAGTACAGTCAGTGAACAACAACAACAATAATAATATTTTGTATCACTCCATTTAATAGTAATATTGTAAAATTAGGGGCTCATAATAGCTACTTTGAAATTTAACCGGAAGCCATTATTCACATCGATGATCGCCATCGGCCGACGCCTACTAACTGGAAGATCGGTAAGTGAAGAATCTACTGTTTAATTATTATAAAATTAATCTGCTAGGTCGGGGAAAACTATTTCTCTGACCTCAATCTTTCCTGCTTTATTATGAGACAACAATTTCTCATTTCACATGTTTGATTTCTGATCGAAAAGCGGAAACATTTCGAGCGAAGTTTTAGTGGAATGGCGGTGAATGTGGCGAGAAGGAAGTTCATGTTTTAGTTCTGTGAGAGCGTCCGTACGGTCTCGAAGAAATATACACATTACGGGACATATAGGTTGTATTTCTATGGTTGTTACATGAGCTAAAACAAAAACAAAAAACAACAAATATCAGACCATAAAAGGTAGGAAAGTTAGGCTGCTGTTAAGTCTGGTAATACAGGTCATCAAACCACACATAACGCCTATTGAAGCCAGATGTCTCTGATTAAAACAACTGCTGTACTCCTGCTTGTACTTTTTCACTGGTACCAGGCTATTGCTGGATGCTCTTGTCTGTAAATGAAGCCTTTTGACAGGACCTCTTTTATATTATCTTTAAGAAAAAGACATAGGCTTGTCATAATCTGAAAATAAACACAAAAGAAGCATGGCAGTGAATGCAAAAAGTACATTCAGAGCCACAACACACGTATAACACATAAGACAACATATGGAAAAGATGTAGTTTTTGATATTTAAAGTTCACTAATTAGTAACTGTACCCACAAGTCCCCACAAGAGCAGTTAATATGCTCATTTCATGTTGTCCAGTATTGACCTGCTTAATGTTATGCCATTGTTATGCTTAATTAAGCCATTATTACCTCATATGAACCACATTTATTTGTTTACATCAGTCATCCCTCACAGGTATTGTGTTGTGAGTTGAGAGCTGCTTCTTCGCATTGTTCACATACATACCGGACATGTCTTGGCCTAGAGTCAAACTCCTGGCCTGCTTTTACAGCTAAGCAGCCCTGGCTTGGGTCCATCCCTGAAAGAGGAACCAGCAGTGTCCTGTGCAAATGTCCTATTCTCTTCTCATCCGCAAAACAGAGAAAGGGCAGACTTACTTACAGACTTACAGACATACTTTGTATAAAATCTGTTCACAACATACATCATCCTAATAGAAAAGTAGGCTGCCACTCCTTAATTCTATTACACTATGGAGTGCACAGCTGTATTATACTACAATGTACATTACATACACATACATAAAAGACATGCCAGAATTAAAGCTGTATTACGCTTGATTTAACTCACATGACAGTGTGATTGCTTTTCAGTTATTTACCTTGGATTTGAACATCACTCACATAGAGCTGCAACGATTAGTCAGTTGGTTGTGGTCAAATTGTAAGCTATAATACCAAACATTTGCTGTGTACAGCTGCTTAGATGTAAAAATGTGATGCTTTTTTTTGCCATACATGACAGTAAACTGAATATTTGGGTTTTAGGCTGTTGGTCAAGACATTTGAAGATGCCATCTTGGGCTGTGGGAAATTAGAAAGAACATTTTTAATTGTTTTCTGACATTTGATAAATAAGGATTAACAAAAGGCAGATTAATCAATAATGACAATAATCATTAGCTATAGCCCCAGTGTTAAGTGTTACTGATTGGGATGTATGCTCATGACGAATCTTCAAATTTGTATGTTGAATTTAGGGCTGCAACTAACAATTATTTTCACTATTTAATAGTTACATTATTTTCTAGCTTTATGAATCCATCTCTTTGTTTATAAACTGTCAGAAAATAGTCAAAAATGCTCATTATAATTTCTCAGTGTTTAAGGTCCAGTCCTCAGATTACTTGTTTTGTCTGACAAACAGTTCAAAACTCAGAGGTATTCAGACAAACTGAGATCTTATTGTCTCTTACACTGTCTGACCTAATCCAGAACTGTCCATGAAACATATGCATCTATTCTGACTGTTGCTGCAGAGTCATGTTTTTTGTTATTAACTGCAATAAAACCAGTTTCTTTGTTGCAGTAAATAGTGTGGAGAGAAAGGAAAGTTGTTAAGTGACAAAGACTGAATAGTGTGATGTACACGCAACCAAAGCGTGCAGGTTTCTTAAATGCTCTGGACATGTGTGGTGCAGTACATTTTCCTGAGAAGCAGTCGGCATTTCTGTTAAGGAATGCTCGGCTCTGTGTATTCTGCAGCCAACTTCAGGTTGAGTCCCTATTCACTGTCCTTACTAAAGGCTTTGGAATTTCATTAATCTGTGTGGGTGTACAGCAGCAGTCGGCTCAGTATGGCCACTGACTGTACAGAATGTGGCGTTAAGCACAGGATTTCTCTGCAAAAAACTACATTAGAATGGACTGCACCCATTTTTACTTTAAGCTTATTTTGTGTATACTCTCAGTTGCAAGTTAATTATGTGCACTTGTACATTCTGATGTAAACCAATGTGATAACTCTTATCTAGAGTTCCGGTTTTTGTTGACAATGTCAGAGAGATGTTGATTCATCTTGATTGCAGATTTGAAGGCAGTAGTTAGTGGCTGCATTGTATTGGACTGTGTTCACCTGACAGAAGAGTGATGACTATTTTGATAAACAATTGCTCAATTCTGGCAAAAAAACAACAACAAAAAAAAACATTCATTGGTTACAGTTTCTTTTGGTTTTGGGCTGTTGATTGGACAAGCAATCTGTAGACATAACCTTGGGCTTTAAGAATTTATGACTATATAATTACTTTTTGACATTTAATAGACCAAACCAAGACTGCAACTGTCATTTTAGTTATTGATTAATCTAACCACTGTTTCCTCAGTTAATCAATTGGTGTATAGAATGTAAGCAAACAACAAAAAATACCCATCACAATTTTCCATCGCCCAAGGTAACATCTTCAAAATGTCTTGTTATTTCCAACCAAAACTCTTTACTACCATAGAAGACTAAGAAAATAGAAAACATTCACATTTGAGAGGCCTAAACTGGTTTAAAAGTTAACATATCCTGTTAATCTATAATGAAAAATTGAGCTACATTGAGCTAGCGATGAATTTACAGATTGGTTCAGGTGTAGATAAAAGGATTAATTGAAAAGCTAATTGGCTGTTTAATCAAAACTGCTGCCTTACCTCACTATATGCTGCTGTGTTGCTGCTATGGTGGCTATTCCTGCTATTAAATACTCATATTATTCTGTTGATTGCAAATGAATCACTGCTGCTGTAAATATGAAACATGGCATTTCAAAACTTCTTAGAAAGTTTTGAATCAGTCTTTGGCTAATAATAGAGTAGCACAACTTAATCCTAACAGGCTATGACAGTGTCCACACAGTCTAAGATACCGTTGCCATGACAATAAACAGTTTCCTTATCACAAAGGAAGCAGTGAGCAACTCGCACTTAGCTTTTCATTTATGGCTTGTAGCAAGAGCCTCTCAAGTGGTATTTGTGAATTTCCTGTGTTCTGAAGCGGTTTTCATGTGCGTAAGTTGTTTTGCTGCTGAAAAGAAAAACAAGTGAGATTATTTCAGATAGATACAGAAGACACCCATACATTTTGAGTGATTCTTCCAGTGGCAAATATTTTCCACAAGAAGAACCTCATAATATCAGATATGAGATTGTCACTGTTTTTGAACATGAGAGTGGGCAGTGTGCTGTGTTGTTGTTGTTATTAGTTTTAATGATCATGTCCGTCATTTCCTCTCAGCGTAAAAACCTGACAATATTTTGATAAGCGTGGGCCACAGAGAGCTGACATTCTGGTTTTGTCACTGTCCATAGTTCACATAGATCATCAAAACCAAACCCAAACATGTTATCCTTTTAATCTAGTCAGAGGGAAGAGTAAGTAAACCGGCCCTGTTGGAGGGAGTAGAGGGAGGGGGGAATATGGGGAAGTGGAGATGCATTTCCCATAAGTCATTGTCAGCAAGCTCCTCCCCCCCCCGGTTGGTTGGCTGACAGCCAGCATCAGGCAGAGCCGAGAGCAGAGTAGCAGCGACCGAGCAGAGACGTTGCTGAGAATCAGACCATGAAGGACGAGGCAGGCAAACAGAGCACCTAGTTTTACTAATGTAGATGACAGGTTAATTCAGGGCGGATACACGGGAGAGAGATCGCAGTTCAGGCTGGAATCCGTTGGTAGGTCTACACGCCCCTCAGCCTCACACACACAGAGTTGTTTTTGTGGTTGTGTTTATTGCACTGGGGGTTTCTCTATTTCCTTTCCACGTAAATTCATTGGGGTGTGGCGTTTGTGTGCCGTGCTCTCACAGTAGCCGTGCAGCATCCTAAGAAGGAAGTGACAGTGACAATTGCTTCAGTCTAGATAATCTTGCAGTGCATGAAGTCGGCAACAAGGTAATGACTTTGCTAAACTTCAAATGTGACAACAGTTTGGTGTCAGTTTTTCTTTAGTATTACTTGTGTATTGTCAAGAGCAAGAATATGCAGGATTGATCCTTGTATGACCTCTGTTAAGAACATGTAAATGTGCAGAGAGAGTCATAAGTTGAGTGACAAGGAGATGCTACGATGAAGTGTAGTTGACTCACTGATGCAACATGCTGTAACTGTAGTCCCAGCTCTAAGTCTGTGCCTCTCAAATGGCATTTAACCAGTGCTGAGATGAAAGCAGCGTGTCTGTCGATTTTACAGTGATACATGCTTTGCTGATTATAACCTCCAAGCCACAGGCAGGCAATAATAATGCAGATCTTCATTGGAAATTCAAACCGGCCGTGCCTAATGTGCAGTACTTTACTTCCTCTGACTGAAAAAGAGCACTTGCGTTTAACACAGTTGCAACCGTCAAAACAAGGCCAGGGTTGAATTTCCTGTCTCAGCTGCCAACCGCAAAGTTTCAGTTCATTCTGATGATACAAGTGATCGTCATGTTCTTGAACTCCCAGGGCACAGTCAAATCTGTTAAAGTTTAAACAAGCTGTAAAAAAAGCAGATTAACATGAACCAAAGCACAGCACAAAAGCTGTCATTGTTGCACTGAATTGCGTGCATATTTCTGCTGACAAGAGTAAAGATATTGTGCCTTGAGCCTTGTGGTATTAGATGAATGCCCCCCTAAAATAAACAGACCAACATGCAGAACTTAATGAAGAATCAGATGAAAACAAACAGACACATAAAATTAAAGTTACTGGAACTTTTAACTTGAAAATAACCAATCACACTCACATTAGCTGACGGGAAAAAGTTATTAGTTGCATTATGGGAAAACAGTTTCAAGAATTCTTTATCAAGAATCAAGAATTTTTTATTGTCATTGCGTACACATAACGAAAGTTCGTTTGGTAGCTTTCGGCTTAAAAAAGACACAATACTTTGAAATATACAAACAGAAAAAACAACTATAAACACGCAATAAATATGTGCAATATAATATAATAATATGTGCATTGGCTAGTAAACTAGAGCTGGAATGAGAAGTTGATTGATCAGTTAGTTGTTGGACAAAAAATTCATCAATAATGATTTTGATAATCAAATAATCATTTAATAATTCACCAAAAATGCCAAACATATGCTTGACAAAACAAATAATCAAGAAAATGGTTGGCAGGTTAATTGCAGCCTCAGTAGTTGTAGCCCTGTTATAAGCTTGCTTTCATTTTGAAAAGCCTCATGAAACGCAGGCAGTACATCTTTAGTCAACTCCATTAATCTACAAACATATTTGATCGACTCTTTCTCAGAGACAACACCATTGAGGGTCTCCCATAAAATGATGCCAAGATTTCAGGAGCCACGCAAAGTTTCCACACAAAAGTTCCAAGCATATATAATCAGTTATTTCTTATTTAGCATTAATGCGGTCATTTAGGTGGAAGACAAACTGCAGATGTGGAGAAAGCCCTTGACTTATCATTTGCCTGTGGTATTCTGTCTTTCCAGATCCAGCAGAGGAAATGGCGGTTAGGCAGAGGATTTTCAACTCAACAGCACCATTCTCCGGATCGCCCCAGGCTGAGCTGAAGGGGTCTTGCTCAGCCGCAGACCAGGACACGGAGGAGGGGGAAGAGGAGGAGAAGGACAGCAAAATGGGCTTCCCACACTTAAACCCCTTTGTTAATAAACTCTTGACCCATGGAACTGCAGAGCAAATGGATGAAATGCACTTTAAGACCTCAACTGTCATTGCTCAGGCTTCATGTAAATATCTCTTTTTTAAATAATATAATACATTCAATAACTATGCCTGGACACAATTTAACGTTAACGCTTTGCTCCCCTCAGGTGAAACCCAGGACTCCCAAGAGTTTATCCCATCTTGTTGTGAACGATCCTTTGTTCCCATCCCCAACTGCTTCACCAGGTATGACGTTACCTTGACAACACTGCCTGCATTTTACACTGTTTAATACCATCTCTGAGATTCATATTGTTGCCTCTTTGTTTGCAGCAGTCTCTCCTCAGAGCACAACAACGTGGCGTGCCCAACGACAGCTTCTGTCCAGGAGCCCAACGGCTCATCAGCGCAGCTCAAACCCAGGAAAAAGAGCAGGAAGAAGCGTAAGGGGAAGAGAAGGCTGGAGAAGAAGAAGAAGGAGAAGCAGCGACACAGACATCGAACACCCTCTGGAGTCCCTGAACAGGAGAGCGGAAGATCTCTGGTCCAAGTCCTGGTGAGAACTCTGTTTTTTTTTCCTCACATCTCATTGAGATTTAGATGGGAAAAAGCTATTCAAACTGCCACTAAGAAGTAGGTTGGTACATAGTATACTCTTGTATTATTAAAAGACCTGAGAGTATTTGCAGTGTTTTCCTTGCGAAGCATCTTCAAGGATAAATTGAAACATTTGTTGGCAGTTGGAGGCTCGATCTCCAAACGTTCCCAAGCAAACATTAGCTTTCCTGTGTCATAAAAGTGGATCTCTGGATGCAGATGAATCTCCCTGAACGGACTCACACAAGAATGTAAACACCATATAGTCTGATCAACCGTGCTTTTTGTTTGTCTTCCCTAGGACGGGACGTCTCTTGGAGGGAGAAGCAACCTCAGTGATTCTTGCTGTAGCAGCATTGAAAGCTCAGAGGAGCAGGACAGAGGGCCTCCCCTCTACAGCCGACAGATCTACAACACATGCTCCAGCTGCTCGCCCCTGACCTGGGGGGACCAGGTCTGTGGCCACCTCTCCAGTCTCCACTCCTTTGAGCGGGACAGCGACTCAGACTCCCTCAGCAATTTGAGACACTGCTCGCTGGCCCTCGCTGGCCTCAGGTGGAGCGTCAGTCAGGGGGACCCGTGCTACGCAGGGCCCTTCTTCAAAGATGTGGAGAGGGATGCGAGAGAAGAGGAATACGAGCTCTCAGTAGCTGATTCTGATCCCAACGAGGGAATCATCTTTTACAATGATGTACGTTCTGCTTAGCGTCCTGTCTTCTGTCTGTTTTTGAAATACAGTTTAACCAAACTAACGGGTTTCTCTCTTTTCCTTACAGAAAATTCAGCCTGTGGACTGTGAGTACAGGGAAGGGAGGGAGTTTGTCCTCACAGATTTTATCAAGGAAGGCTCCTACGGCGAAGTGCACACCGCTCGAGATGTTAACACAGGATTCAGATTTGCCATCAAAAAGGTAACACAGAGCATAGCTCACTCTTGGTTTTTTTCCATTAGTGTTCTCTGCGACTGATTAATCATTTGTTCCATGGTTTCCCCACAGATCGCCCTGAAGAGGTTCAGCAGTGAGGAGGTGGGTGCGTGGAGTGCCCTCAGATCTCCTCGCGTGGTGGAACTCTTCGGAGTGGTCAGAGAGGGGCCTAATGTTCTACTCTTCATGGACCACAAATCTGGTAAACATCTCTTCCCTTTTACACACAGACTCGCTGCTGCTTTTCAGATCAAGAGCGAGGTTGAGTGATGAATTAAGTGCAAAAACATGTACCGTAGCTGCGCCGTGAGGAAGTTGAAGAGTACAGAAATGGGGATGTGATCGGTGTTGAGATGTGGAAGTGGGTGGTTCTGGGATGACTGTTGAGCTTCCTTGAAGCCAAATTACACCAAGCTACTGTAATGGGAGATGCCCGCTTCATAAACACAATGACATACTGTACCTCACACTATTTTTCCTTTGTCATCAAACTGCACTTCTGCTTTAAACACTTCTGCACTGGCCATAATAGCAGAAGGAAGAGTTGACTCAGATACTGTGTATTGGTGAATATTAACAAGACATAATGCAGCCTTTGTCCTGCTCTGACCTTATCTGTTATTTCAGGCTCTCTGGGCCAGCTGATAGCCAAGCGTGGCCGGCTGCCAGAGGATTTGAGCCTCCACTACCACTCGCAAGTCTTAACAGGGCTGGAGTACTTGGTGAAGAAAAAGGTGGTGCACCTAGATATTAAAGGTATGTTATACTAAATGGGTCTTTCTTTTTTCCCAATTACACAACAGTTAGAGTATTGTTGAAGCCTCATCTGAGTCACTCTAAAAAGTCAAAACATGAATGGTGATGCCGTAGTGACAACTGATTTGATCTCTTGAAGGTGTGTCCTTGAGCCACATAGTTACTGACTGACTTATGTCTAAAAACCATCCAAACATTACGCTTGCCAAAAGTCTTAAAATCATTGTCACTATTTCCTCTATGAAATATTTTTCGTTGTCTGGTGCAACAGATAAAGACCTTCTGATAAGCAACAAAAGCAAAGCAAGAAGTACATTTTTTTCCCCCAAAACATGAAAATGAAATCTTTATCTCCTCATTGTCTACGTTTAAACAATGAATGGTAACATTCCTGTATCCCTCTAGATAATGCCATTCCACTCCACTGCCTGTAAAGCAATGAATTATCTAAAATGTGGTTGGAAATGTTAAGACTGAAAAAGTGACACCAAAACACAGACACCAGATGTTGGCATCAGCAGATAAACACTTTCAAGCTTGATTTTAACAGCAGTAATTGCACAGCTCCAAACATAGTAAAACAAAATGTGTCAGCTTGACTTTTACTTGTGGTACGTAGCGAAAGACAAAAACACACAGGGGGGGAGTTAAGTCAGATTTCTAATTAGTTCTCATCAGAGGATTTTATGTCTTTGCGCAGCTGTTGTGTGGAACACAAGTGTCACACGCACAGTAGATTTGATCTTCAGCAGCACCTGTGTTGTGAAACTAGACTACCACAGAGAAAAAAACGGCGAGCTGGGAATTTCCCACAGTGTGACTCACCGCTGCTCTTTAGAAATCGCGCATGTGCACAAAATCAGGAGAGAGCTAGAGAGAAGAAAAAAAAAAGAAAAGGAGAGATCGAAACAGAAGGGGAGGGGGGGGGTGCGGAGCAGGAAGCTGTTAGAGAACGACAGGAGAAAAAGTACAAGGGCAGAGGAGAGGCAGAGGATGAAAATAACATGGTGAGAAGTATTAAAAAAAAGAAGCAAAGAAAAACAGAAAGGGAACTACGTTAGAAGAAGAACAAAAAACAGACAAAAGCTGGAGGGCAGGCAAAAAAAACCAAACCAAAAAAAAAACACAGTGTTGGTGTTGTTGCAGCTCAGGCGCCACCTGGTGTCTGTAATGCCTCGGGAAAAACAACACAGTAACGCCAAATCCCTTTATCTGCCGCCTGTTTACTAGTCTCCACATTCATTCCACATTAAAGTGTTTTCTACAGCAGCTGTCTTTCAGTGACTTCATATTTCCCTCATACTCTGCTCCTTTGTCTGTAGTCTGTTTGATCTTTGTGCAGCTGCCCTGTTTCTAATTATGTCGTCTGTACTGTGAACTGCACAGCACCAAGTGCCACTGAGCACACAGAGCAGAGTTAAATTAGTCAAGTCAGTTTATTTATAGAGCACACTTAAAAACAACAAGTGTTGACCTAATTGCTTAATGCACCTTAACGCAGTGGATCATTGTCTCTGCTTGTTTCCCACAGCTGAAAATGTGTTGCTGTCGGAGGACGGTAGAGACACCTTCCTGTGTGACTTCGGACACGCAGAGAGACTGGACAAACAGGGGCAGAGCCTCAGCGGGTCCAACGGTAAATGCTGCGTTAACATTAGCTATTCAGTTGAGCTGTGTAATTTATCCGCTTCCATGTCTTAATCCGTTGTTTTCCCAACGTAATTCAATGCAGATCTGAAGGGCACAGAGACCCACATGGCCCCTGAGATCGTTAAAGGGGAATCCCGCGGAGCCAAAGCAGATGTGTGGAGCAGCTGCTGCATGTTACTGCACATGCTGAACGGGTGTCAACCTTGGACAAGATACTACAAATGTAGACTTTACCTCAAGGTATCCCTCACAGCGACACACAAGATGCTAACGGCCTGCTGTTTCTCCAGACGTTCAGTCAGTTTTCATATCAAACCTTAACCCGGTCCATTTTTTTGGTGACCGTTACAGATTGCTAATGAGCCTCCGCCTCTGAGAGAGATCCCACCTGACTGTAGTCCTCTCACTGCTGAAGCACTTAAGGCAGGACTTCAGAAGGATCCAGTCAAGAGAGCATCAGCTGCAGAGCTCAAAGAAAAAACTGACAGAGCTCTGAAAGAAGGTAACATACTTGCGTTTTTTGTTTTGTTCATAGCAATGAAAGTGATGCATTCCACAGTCCCAATAACATACTAGTAACAAATCTGCTAAGCACTCACCACATCACTTGCTGCTGCTCATTAGCTTAATGCTTTGAGCTCACAGTAGTAACCGCATCATTTTACGAAATTGCGTTCTTGAATGCTTCAGCAGCAGCAGTTTAGAGTTAATGCGATCTGTTTGTGTGACTGCAGTGGGAGGCCTCACCAGCCCAGTGAAGGGACCCTACACTGAGCCCCTGTACATAGCCAACGAACCCCCAGACTCCCTGCAGCCCATCAACAGCAGCGTTGACTATGAAGACGAGGTGGAACATGAAGAGTCTGTGGAGAGGGCGATCACAGCAGGGAGGAGGGCAAAGGAGCTGGATGAGGAGGAGGAAGAGAAGGAGGCTGACAGTAACGAGTCAAAGCGAGGCTCGCCGTGCTGTCCACAGACGCTGATCTCTGAGCCAAACCACAAGAGGAGCAACAAGGAGACCACTGTGCCCGAACTAGAGCTACGTAAACTGGCGCGAGGTGAGGTTTCTTTCACTCCTCTGCTTGTTGTGTCCAGTCTAGGGTGTGTGTGTGTGTGTGTGTGTGTGTGTGTGTGTGAACCCTGCTCACTGTTTTCCTGCTTCTTTGCAGATTTCTACCTGAGCAGTCTGTCTCAGCCTCAGTCTGTTGAGATGCAGGAGCATCTCTTGTCCTGCCTCAGCAGTGAAAATTGGGAACAATGGGACAAAAAGGTAACCAAAAATACACAACTGAGTACATCTGTGATTTACCTCACAGTATGCGGAGGATAAATAGTTGGTTTAAGCAAAGAGCCTCTTTAGTGTCCATTCGTTTTGGCTTAAGTAACAACAGGCTTTTTAAAATTTATCCCAGGACTCTGGCCGCTGGTCCCTGAGCCCAGGAGACGACTTCAGCTCTGGTGTCTTCTCCTACAACAGTCAGCCCGATGTGCAGGTCTTCAGTATGGATTTCCTGGGTCACAGGCAGCTACCACCACCCTGCTGTTTTGAAGGTGAGATGAAAAACATTAATCTTTCTCTTCTTTTAACTGTAACACACAATACCATTTTCCTTACATCACGTGCATCTCTGCTATGTGAATGGCTCAGGGGTGGACGTCTGCATCAGAGACTTCAGCAGGAGGAGCATCCGGATCAGGGAGACACGCCGGGTGAAGGTGGGCCACATCGCCACCGGAATCAGCGATCAGGTGAGGGGTGCCAGCATCACACGCTCACGAGTCATGGCGGCAATTCGTGTTAGTCTGATTCGGTGTCTGTAAAAGCCAGGTTACACTTGTTTAAATGCTCATTATGTGTGTTTCTCCATTTTAGATCTCTGAGAGAGTTTTCACTCTAGAGACACAGCAAGGCCAGCAGATCGCCCACGATGAGGAGGTGCAGGAGTCCGGTCTGGAGCTCTGCTGTGTTGCCGCCCCAGACTACAGCCCTGCCTGGAGGTGGAGGATCAGAGACGGAGTGCTGGAGACGAGATAGAGCCAACAACTCTCCCCTTCCATCGGCCACAGTGTCATCTTAACCACTGATCATATCACCTTCTGTTGAATTGCTTTAAATGTGCCTTTGTCTTTTCCATTTGTCCTACAGTGCAAGGACCATGCATTTATGAGATCTACCTGAGCTGCTCTTACAGCAGAACTGCCTCATGTAAAATGCCACAATGGAGTTTGTTACATACCTTTTTGTCTTTTAAGTAGCCATAACTCAAAGCGCTGAGCATACTGTGATGTGTATATGTTGATTGTTCTGAGTCAATAAACAATACACTGAACTAAGCAGTGTGATACATTATTGATCTCACTTATTCACTTAATTCATTGATTAATTAGTTCCCAATTCATTAATCCACAATGAATATCCAAAATAATATCTTATGAAGTCAGACTTAATTTTTTTGCGATTTCTAAGCTGTAAGTGCAGTTTGAGGGCGGCACCGTGGTGCAGTGGTTTGCACTGTCACCTCACAGCAAGAAGGTTAGCCAGATCGCCAGTAAATTTTGTACAGAAACTTGTAGTCTGCAGAGAATGATTTTATGACATATCCTGTAATACAGTAAAAATTTCCCATTAAATTATTTGGCCCATGACCAAGTTTTAAAAGGTTGAAAAGTCTTAAATTTAAAAGGACTGTAATGCTTGGATTTCCATGACATTTGCAATGGATATTCACAACCCCACAGGTTGACTCTCAGTGGTTATGGTTGACCACATTGACCTTTACATCCACCACCATTATCAGGTCAAACGTTCTGCACAAGCAATAAACTAAATCTGATGTGCAAATTACCATGTATTTTCCTTTTTTTAAAAAAAAAATCATGCTTCTCTTAGTATGAGCCCTGCGCAGAGTGTACACTCAAAAAACTTCTTTCCTGTGCTACAACATATCACAGAAAATGCAATAAGTTATAATTAACTGCTAAGGAATAAACGTTTCATTATAACAATGGCCTTTCTTCTAAAGAAATCAACATAATTACTGCACTTTGTGAATAAAACAGCAAAATATTGAGGATTTAGATATGTAACCCCCACCCTAGGTTTGTTGTGACAATTTAATAAACATTTTAACAAAAAAAATCTTCAATATGTGATGAATGTGACAACCACTACCAGTCTAATGTGGCTTAAATGACTTGTGCATGAATGTGATTAATTTCTTATGGTGGTTCTGCTATAAGCCTCTTGAGTACAAATCCTTATTTCCTCAGGTAATTAATGCATAACCACATCTGCAGTAACAGTTAAAAGATTTATTTTCCATATTATAACATACAAGGTCACTGCAAAAAGATTTTCAGGGAGACTCCAAACTAATTTCAGCTTTACAAATGTGATAGAAAACAGTGAAAATTTGAGAATATCAAAGTGATTTCAGAGTAAAAAAAACACCAAGGCACTGACAAACAAGAAAAATGTATAAAAAGCCTTTTGCTGTGTAGGTAAGATTGAAGGTTGAATAACTCAGGTAAAAATACAGTACTTTGAACATGTATAAAGTGAGGTAAGCATCTGTGAGTAATCCAGTGCTTTCTGTATCTGCAGTGCAACTTTCTTCTTCCGTAGACTACAGGAAGCATCAGTTCATGACTTGTGGCTCCATTTGCAACACAGACAGAAATAATTGGCAAGATTTATCTCATCTGGAGCCACATTATGGTCACAATGCTGGTCAAAAATGCCTTAAGATGGCATATGATTGAATGTCACACACGGCAGGATTTTAAATTCAGCTGTCAATCATAGGACTTTTCATCCATGTGATGATTCATGTGAATGTAAACAGGTTTGTACACACGTCCCTGCTGTGACACTAACGTGAAATAAGGCTGATTTGTGCATTGATGGGAAAAAAGGGGGACATTATTTGAGCTAGTCTGAACTATATTATAGTCAGAGGTGTAATTTTTCTTTATCTACACCATGTTATTGTTAAATTTGATAATTGTTTGCAAATATATCTCTTTAACTTGATGGGATGTGACCACCCCCCGACACGTTCATTGCCAGCAGATCATTACAGACGTACACCAGTAAACACTCACAAATACATATGGAGATGGAATTTCTAGCATACAGACACTATGATGAGATGGATGGAGAGAGTGAGAAGGTCAGAAAATTAAGTAGGGAGGAATAAAAATAAAACTACTTTGAATATAATGTGATTTCAGTCCTTATATCTTTTGGGACAAAATACAGAATGCAGTGAGTGTTTTTTTAATCTGTACCATGTAAAAAATAAATTACTTAAAATGCATTCCCTGTTCAAGTCTGACAACCTCTCCACCCACCGCATTTTGTGCATGTAATCATGCAAAGCTCATTTCCTCAGTGGCATAGGGATAATGGGTTTGACAGTGCGTTCAGTCAAACTCCCGATCCTTAGGCATGAATGGGAGACAGACGTGGTTCTCCTTGTCCAAATACAAGTTCTTCCTGTTCAACTTGTTCACTCCGTCATAACTTCTTTCTGTTGTCCTTCTGACGTTCTTTCATTTTTCTCATTTTTTGTTCCTGTCCCCATTTCCCTCAGTCGTAATTCTTCCTGTCTTTCTCCTGTCTGCTCTTCAAACACCCCCTCACATCTTGCGAATGACTAGAACAGTGGTGAGAACACCAGCCAAGAAAACCCCCACCGTCTGCCAGGTAGGGGTGCCGAAGTAGGAACGAATGCCCTCCTAAAAATCAATAACAGACACAAATATTAATAAATGTCTTACAAGCAATCAGGAGATCAATTACCAATCAATGATGCGTTGGAACTGCAGCCATAAGTTAGCTCCTTACCCAGCCACCTTGCTCCCTGATCCAGTTGATCACATGTTCCCGGAGGTAGTCCATGGTCCAGCTGATGATGGTTCTGATAATATCAGGAACTTGGGTCAGAAGAGCCTGAGAGGGTGTGAAGGGAAGATGCTTTAGATCTTTGTTATTCAACCACAATTTTGTAATAGAGGTATGTCTCACTTTGTTTTGTATTCAGAATGTAGTGAGGTACAACACGGCTGCTTCACTTACTTTGATGACAAGTCTGCAGGCAAAGTAGAACAGTGCAACCACCCTGCCCCAATTGAATTTTCCATCTGAAAAGATCTCAACGGCAACTCTCAGGAACATGTCTTTTGTGGGACTGAGCGAAGAGTCATTTATCATCCTGGAGAAACAAAAATTGAGCAATTAAGGACAGGCCAATTTTATAGTTGCTATCGGTTAAACCTTGTAATTCATAATACTTCGTGTCTTGACTTTAATGGCACAGATACAAAGACAGGTAGTCAACCTCTGGAGCTCAACATTGCCATCCAGCTCATCTCCAATCTGCTGTAGACACTGGGCGAGCTTCTTGTGGTTTGGATCACGCAGCTCTCCTCCACCCAGCTGTGCCCTGGTCACTACAGTATTGCTGTCTCCATGGCGCTGAACCCGCTGATAGATGAAACTACATAGGGGATTACAAAGACACAGTAATATATATAATTTAACTATTTGCCCATGTCAGTAAAGAGGAGACATGGTGTACAGCATATACTTACTCCTTTAACAAAACGGCTCCGACTTCCAGTATCTGATCTTTGGTATTTCCTGAGAGGCAAAGGTCAATGTTAAATCATTAAAATGCTGATACAGCTGTTTTACAACCAAAGTTATCTCATATTAGCACTAAATTAGGAAACACCTTAAGAATTTGTGCCTCTGTAGGTGCATGCTTACTGTCACTTCAGTCTGAATCTAAAGTCACACTTTACAACGAGATCGTTTAAATTAACCGCACTTACGATAATATACGAAAACATTGTATTTTTGATTATTATATTCCCATGATTTCACATTTGCTGTTGCGCTTTTCTTTTTATATCAATAGTGTTCACATTTAAAAGAACCCGGAGAATACATTAACCGTATACAAAGGATGTACATATTATCCACAGTGCTAATTGCTGGCTAAATGAATTAGCTTAAGTTAATTAGCTAAAGTTGGACATTGGGGTGTCCCCGTTGTATTGGTTAACGAGCCGGAGATACCAAATGTGTTTGACATTTTCGGGTGAAAGGGTGTAGCCTCCTCATATCTATCTTTCGGTTTTGTTCAAACATATTTGCTAACTCACTGTTGTAGCCTCTCGAGCTAACGCGGCGTTCAAGAACGCAGAACAAGCGCTAGCTACAATCATGCTAACCTCTGTTCAGCTAACGTTGAAGCTAGCAAGCAAACACGCTACAACAACAGGACAAAAGTTACTTGTTTAACTGTCAGATTGTCTGCGTCTATCAATCTGTTGGCGACACTGTCACGGTCAGTTTAATGTTATAATGTTGTTGATGCTAGCCAGTACCTTGGTCGCCTCCTCCCGGGTGAGATGCCATCTTGTTGACTGTTTAGATCGTCTTTACTTCCGTACAATCATGTGACGGCGTTTTATTTGTTTGTGCGCGGCCGCGGATTTATAAATCGTCGCTGAGGATGATGGGACCGACGTGATGTCACAGCATTACATCAGGGGCGGTGAGGTCATCCTGTAAAAAGCATAGTTAAGTATTTGGGAAGGATGATCATATATATATATATATATATATATATATATATATATATATATAAACATTTGATGGATCCTCCTGAAGTCAAGTGTTCTTTTCCAATGTATGTCTTATTTTTTCATTTATTGTTTTATTATTAATATTATTTCATTTTAAACTTATTTGGAATATCTATTTGTTCCCCGCTACATTTTCAACTCTTATTTTCTGTTATGTCGACACAGCCTGTGTTGTTATCAGCTCTCCTGTACTGTGTGCTGTACTTGTTTGTACCTTCAATAAAGTTGAATAAAGCTGGGGAAAAAAGGTCGTTCACTGTCTCTATGTTTTGTAGATCTACTCACCGCAGCAACTTGTAACACCACCTCGGACAACTCCAAATAAACAACGAACAGTTTACACGTGTTTATCGTCTTCTCCGCATATATCAATTAGAAATGTTTGTGAACAATTAAACAATTACAAAAATGTGTGCTGAATTTTTGAGCCTCGCCTTTTCGTAAACGTCACTTCCCGTGCCTCGCAGTCTTCCGTCCGCCGCGCGCATGCATAGGCCTCTTTACGACTCGGCTGGCAAAGATGGCGGATGCACAAGTACGTTCGGGAAAACGGCGTGGTGAATTTAAATCGATAAATATGCGTTTTAATAAACTTATTAGGCTGCGTATGTTACGTATATACAATTACGACATCTTTATACACGGCCCCGAGCCATTTCAAACCACACTCGGACTTCAGTAGTTAAGATTTGTTGTTGACGATCTGCATACCCTCGTGTAGCGTTTAACTAGCCGGGGTGCTAACTTTGTTAGCTTAGCCTGCTGCTATTAACTCTCCCAAATGACAGTGCCTCATTTTATTTATACTGCCAGTGGTAGTGACATCCATCAGATCACTTTTCATGTAATGTAGCCGACAATATGTCGTTTCGACAAAGGGCAATCCTTCCTTCCAAGTCTTCATAAGAGGAAGTCAGTCTTGAGCCTTGAATCTTGGTTAGCGAGGCCGAGCGGCCACAGTGTGTGGATGGTAGAGTTAACGTGGTTTTGGTGTTGCACAGCCTTAATATTGCCGATCTTTCTGTTGCTCCACAGACCGAGAGGGCTTATCAGAAACAGCCCACCATCTTCCAGAATTAGAAGCGTGTTCTGGTCGCTGATGGTAGCGAAGAGATCAAGGAGAAGCTCCCCCGTTACCACAAGAGTGTCGGGCTGGGCTTCAAAACCCCAAGAGAGGTAATTCACCGTCTATAGGCTTCCTCAGAATAATGACAGACCTGTTCGTTCTTCTTTTGTAGCTGCAAGTGATGCTTTTCTCACGATGGTCTTCCAAGCCTGCAGGGTTCTGACGACAATGCCTTATGGCAAACTGATGCAGTCTCAAACTTACATAGAAATATAACCCGGTTTCATTTCTAGGGAGATATTAACGAATTGATAAAACTAACAACACTGTCTTTATTCTCTCCGAGCTATTGAAGGCACCCATATTGACAAAATGCCTTCACTGGAAATGTCTCCATCACGTGGCGTATCCTCTCTGGTCAGTTTAATACTCAACAATAATTTAAACACTAGCCTGATGGCACTGGCTTGGGTTGCTGCAATCGAAATGTTGTTATGAGTCCATGAATTTGCTGTTAATGTGCTGTTTACTAATTTTTTAGATGCAGGTAGAAGCGGTCCAAAGCCAAGAACCAGCAGACTAACTCAACACAAATTAAATACTGACTTTTTGTCACTGTCCTGCAAATGATGTTTTTTTCTCACGATGGTCTTCCAAGTCCTCTGGGCTCTGGCGACAATGCCTAATGGCAACACTGATGTGGTCAGCGATTAATAATTTCTGTAATACTGGAATGATTTCTCGAATCCTCTAGTCTTTGACCTCTGGCTTGATTGCCTTCTTAATGTCCACAGAAGCTGTTGTTCGCAAATTTTTGATTCTGTGTCTGTTGTTCTAAAAGGTGTGAGCCAAAATGAAGATGCAGGAGACCATCGTTATCAGGCGATACCTGCATTACATCATAGTACAACCGCTTTGAAAGAGCACAAGACCTCTCTGTCCATCTGTCACCTTGCTTCCCAGGTACTACACCTCTAATTTTCCTCCTCCCCATGTTGTTGAGTTCATACAGTCCGACAAACATGGAGCAACGATAGCAATTTCTGTTTGTTTTTGTTTTGTTTTTTCAGATATATAGTTATTTCCCCTCAACCAACTTTCATATCTGGTTTGATTTGTTAGTTGTTTTAAGGTGTAAAACCTACATTTTGTTTCAGAACAGTCTATTTGTTCTACTACAGCTCTCTAAGTATCACCTGTCTG